>APFE030885304.1:0-14785 GCA_000404065.3 Pinus taeda
TAGAAGATGAAACGCCAAATTGTGGGCCCTGTTTTGGGTAAATTGGTACATCAATTTCCTGGGGTCATAACTTTGGCATACGATCTCCATTTGACGCGTACAATAGCTCGTTAGAAAGATCTATCTGAGAACTACCACTTTGGGAAGGGAAACATAAGTCCATGGACACATGTTGCCCCCAGATTTCCCAAAAAACGTATTTTAGGGCCTCAAAATGGCTCCAGAAGTTGAGGACCCGAAAAAACTGCTAAAAATAGTAAATTGTGCTACAATTACGAAAATTAAAAAACTGAAAGAGATAGTTGCGGGGGTCCAAATGGGATAGGTGGGTGGCCACCAACATCCACCTGGATCAACTTAAATCTTGAAACATGGTTTTTTATAGTCACATTTTATGAGCCTCAGTATTGCAACAAGGATGCTACAACTCCTAGGGATACCAACTTTACTTTATCAACCTGAGGTTTTGTACAAACTTGGAGGTGATAGTGCTATATCCACAACTGATGCAACATTCTACTCATGTCACTTCTCAACTGGGGCACTAGACTGCTAGGGTTTCAGACCAGTCTTCTATTTACTAGAAGGAGTTTGACTATTGACCGTAAATGTAAAGCTAGTTCTAATGCAGGAAAGCAAATTCTTGTCTATTTAGTAAATGAAATTTACTAAATGATAAATGCTATGAAATTCCATAAATCATCTAGCTAGGAAATGACACAAATTACTTGCAAAAAAGAACTAGGCTAACCTTGCAATTTATCATCTATCTATTTGGATTTTTTGGACATGGAAAGTTCTTCTATCATTTTATGATTCATATATTCATGCAATAACTATCTCATCTTACATTTACAGAAAAAGAGTATTTTAATTGTTAAATCCAGAAATACAAATGCTATGCTATTCAGTATGATCTTGCAGGGGGAAAAGGCATAGGAAAATTGATCTTAGGTGGCATTAATAGGCATGGAATCCAATATGAGGACCAAACCTACTCTTGTGCTACCATATTTGGTCAAAATAGGGTCAAGCAGGTTGTTACAAGAGATCTTATAACTATTATAGGAAGCTCCTACATGATGTCCTAATCTGCTACAATATGTAATCGTTTACTACAAGATGTTAGTTGAAGGTCGTGGGAGGGAAAGAAAAGTGAGATGAGGTGTTGGAAAGATGTATGACAGAGATAGAGGATGTGGGGAATGTGCACATTTCCCGAGACTAAGGCCATCACTCTAAGGAGGTTGGATTTGCCTAAGGTGGTTGCTCACGATGGTTGCAAAATAGAGGTTCAGACTATTGGATGGTATGCCTCGACAGAAGGTGGAGAAGGCTTAGGTGAAGCTATTTGGATGAGTCCCTTCCTGCACATCAATAACCCTTGCAACAAAACTTGTTTCTCTTTTCATTTATGCATTACTACATGTCTACATGGAAAATATGAATTGAATTTGAGGAAGCGGATCTATTTACTAACAAGGAATAGATCTATGAAATGGAATTCTCTTTGATCTACAACAAAATTAAGGAAACAATAGAACAACTACATGTGCTTCCAAGAAATCATAAACAATGATCTAGCTAAGGATGAAACCTAATCTATGCAATCAAAAGACAAACTCTATTTTTGGGCCTGTGAGAGTGGCCCCCCATAATCATGATCCCATGAGGGAGATGGGATAGAGGCCATTGTCACAACCTTTTTTGAAGTAATTTCATTCACTAAATTGCACCACTCATCTACGTCTTGAAATTAATGGAAACAAGGTTAAGCAATAATTCAAATGCTTGTTAAGCTAAAAAAATAAAAAATAAATTTCAGCAGCTAACTATGATTTTAATCTAAGAATACATATAAAAACTAGGAACTTGTGCTACTAGGATTGCGACCTAACCCAAGAGCTTTAGTCTTATGAGTCAACTCAGTGATGGATCAAGGTAGAATTTCTCATTATCATCAAAATGTGAAATACAACATAACAATAATAGTAACAATGTTTCAACTCAAATTTCCTCTTATCTACAACAAAAAATCAAATCCTAATGAGTCCCTTGGCTCTCTTATTCATACAAAACTGCATCTCCCAACAATTCCCTAGAAAATAGAGAGACTTGGATCCCTAACTTGAGAGTGACACTTCCTTAACTATCACTGGCTTGGTTTCCAATGGACTCGGCTTGCTTGGATGCTAGTACCTCTAAGCTGGTGAGATATGGTGGAGGAATCTTCGAATGATTTGAGGAGTTAAGGACTGATTCCAATCTCCTAAAATATCTCTTTTTTTCACACTCGGAGTTCCTTCACTTAAGTCAAGCAAAAACTGCTCCAATTCCCACATTTAACACATATTAGGCCACATGACATAGTAACTCACCTCCACCCTTCTCATTAAGAAAAATATAACAAAATATGTAAATAAATGTGACAAAAGTCAATTTTAATAAGTTGGAGAGTGGAATTGTGACCCATATAGTTTACTTATTGATGAGCCTCATCAACATTATATTTCCTTTATGTGTAAATTTTCCATGAAAATAGTCTCATGGAACATGAGGGGCCTCATTAGTAAAGGAAAACAAAGACTCCTAAAAGAAAAATACTACGCAAATCACCCATTACTAATTTTTATATAAGAAAAAAAAATATTAAGTGAGTTTCTACCTCATATAATTAGCATATGGGAGGGGGAATTTCCAAGTAGTAGTGATTGATGCTTAGAGATACTTGGGTGGAATGGCTATTATTTGGAATGATCAGGAATTCAAGGTTACCAATATGTTTACCTCTTTTCACATTATGAAAATACAATTTTAGTTAATTGTTACCAAAGACTACTACCATGCATCCAATGTTTATGACTCCAATATCACAAATGGAAAACCCCTATTTCCCAATTTTATTTCTAGCATAAGTAATTTATACTCCCCATCTCCATGGATTATTAGGAGTGACTTCAATGTTATCAAGTATCTCGAGGAAAATAAAGGATGAATCACATTGTTTACCAAGAGATTCTTTAAGTTATACCACCAAAGCCCTAAAGTAGTCTCCATTAAATTTCTCAAGCAATGAGTCTCCAACCCACACATGTTGATTAATGAGATGTAATACATGTGTGTGGGGTGACCAACTTAATACACTATTCTAATAACTCCACGAACTTAAGTATTTCACTCCATCACATAAATTGACCATAGTGCGACATAAGTAAACCAAGAGTAGACATGAAACCCTTAGCCAACAAACATTCCCTAGATCCTCAATTCCGTCCTTAAACAATCAAGTGAAAATTCATGGGGAAAAGAGGACTTCATGATTTAACCATCACAAACATGTGATCAAGTGTGACTAGGAGTGTATATATTCATATGTTTTCCAAATAGGGAGTGAATACATGAGTTACCATTCATTGGGCCTTATTTTTCTTTGTTTTTCTTTTTCTTATACATAGGACTTATGGAATGAGATTTTCATAAGTTTGGAACAACTCATAGATATAACATTTACACGAATTTTTACTTCAGCCTTCGAGCTTAGACTTATATAAATCATTCTAGTGTATATTTAATGATTTTGGCTTTCACTTTTTTATTTTCTTTCATCACAAAGGATAAAAGGGGAAATATTTTGCTACAAATCTATGAATGCTTAATCATAAAGGCGTCATGCAATGAAAATAAAATAATGATGTTATTCTCTATGAAAATGATGGGTATTCTTGAGAAAATCGTATGCTTGTGGATGTCTCCTCCTTGTTTGAGAGGGAGTGACGGTGGACACCATATTATCCATGTGTCATGTAATATGGTGAGGACTATCAGTTGTAAGCCTAGTAAAGGCACCAATAGGGAGAATAGTAGATTGGATAAACATCTGGGACCAATATTTTTTTAGAATTTGTACTTTGACTAGGACTAACTGCCATAACTCAAGTACATTAATGCAAGATAAGAATAGTCATGAGGATCGACATTTCCTATTGTGAGGACATACCTAGTGAACATCCTGGTGGGGTAAGTGCCTAGAGAGGCAGTGGTCTCCAAATTTATGCCTCCCAAATTGTTAGCCAAGGCCTTGCTATTTTGAGAATGTTGGCTATGATGATGTAAATCATCGTTGATGCTTATCAATCCAGATCCCTCCTTATATGAATATTTCAACTTGAGAGTACTTTTTTGTCTCATTATGAGTACCTCCCTAGTTTAGAGGGAGTGTTGAAAAATGTAACAAGTGTCAATCCTCATAATGCAATAAAAGGTAATTTTTATCATTAATTTTTATGATTATATTCATTATTATTATTTAACTTTGGTCAAAGCATGTTCTTAATGCTTATAGAGTCCAAAAGAAATTATTTTGAGTCAAGTCCCATTTGGACTTTTGAAACAAAAATAAAAGGAATTTTTATTTTGAGTCAAAGAATCAACACAAGACTAAGCCATCCCTCGTTGAACAAGTCTGCTTGAGAGGCAACTATTTGACCCTCTTGGATATGTATATATATAAGTCAACTCGCTCACTTGGAATACCAATACTTATCATCAAAAGGCATCATTTATTGTGTCAAACAAGAATAAAAGAAAATTGGAATTAAAGGAGAGATAAACTATGATTTTTTTAACCTGTTTCTAGACACACGTGTGAATATTTTGTGGCTTCTCTATGAAATTATAGGTCTAAACTTCATAATTCACCACAGAGCCAAAATTTTTGTGATTTGACCTTATTTTAGAGTGTTTAGTTAATGTTTAATTTTGTTGACTTTGACTTGGTTGGAGGAGACTAGGAGTAGTGTCAACTTGGATATTTCTGGTAATCTTGGTTTTGGTCTTAGGTCTTGTATATCTCATTTTGATCTAATTCTATAAGAAAATTATTTTTTGTTTTTACCCTTTATGGAGTTTTCCCCTGAATTAGAGCTTAATTATTGGCATTTTTTGTTTCCTTGTGATCTTTATGTTTATGAATTTTTTTGTAATTACTTGATGAAGAAGACAATCTAAGTAATAAGAAGCCAAAAATAATTCACAAGTAATTATGAAGTTAAGATCAATCAATCATTTTCTTCTAACAATTGGTTTCTCAACATGAAGTAGGGTAATAGTTCTTATGACATCCAACCTGCAATCTATGATGGAAAATCCTCAATAGTCTCTCTGAAGAAAGATGTCCTATTGCGGGGGTCAAGAAGAGGTATGAGGCATCACCAATTTTATAGTTGAAGAAATTCAAATCTTGGTTTTCCAATTTTGGCCCTATGTAGGAAAGAAAACATGGAAGGAGGTGATCCCCCTAGGGGAGTTGAAAAGGGGAAGGCCACATAAGGCCTTATATAAATATCTAAATTCAAGGACCTCCCTCTTAAATAGAGTTAGACATGTATTGAAAGAGAGTAGAAAATGATCCTCCCAAGTCTTGATAAGTACAATAAAACATCCCTTGAATCTCATAATAAATGGGGTATCTATATATGAGGTGACCCTCTAACTCTATCTCATGTATATGGAAAAGCTAATAGATATCATTGAGAGGAGGAAAATATCCTAAGAGAGACAAAAACTGTAAAAAGTCCAATAGTAATATGTATGTAGAAGATGATCTTGAAACTAGTAAGCTCATGGATCCATGTTTGTAAGGTCATTGGCATCATCATAATCATTTTCATCATCTTCATTATCATCATCATCATCATTATTTTCATCTTTGCATTATCATCATAATCAAAATTCATGTCGTCATCATCGTCATGACTATGGACATTGTCGTCAATTGTTCATAATCCTAGATGTCAAAAGAATTATCATCAATCCAAAAAAATTTACAAGTGGTAGAAAAGGTTTGCTAGGACACATGATATATGCAAGAGAAATGACAACTCTATTTTTGAGAGATGATCGATGATCATCATCATCACTACCATTATCATCATCATTATAATTTTCATCATCCCCATCACTATAATTAATGTAATTTCAATCATCTTGTTGTCATTGTCATCATCGACATCATAATCATCATTCATGCCATTATTGTTGTTGATGATGACCAAGATGAAAATAATGATAATGATGATGAGATGATGATGACTTGGAAGATTCTATCAAAGATAATGATTATGATTATGACTAAAGAAAATTATAATAAAGAAACTGAAACTTCAATGTTAATCAATGAGACAATAGCAACCACTTTTTTTTAATTAGGATGCAACATTAAAAACCGATTATATCCATTGCATATAATGATACTCATTTTTATTTAGATGGTACGTTTGGTGAATAATTTTCTATGTATGAGTTTTAATCTTATTTTTGTTTATTTAATTACGTCGTAAGGCATTTCATCTGAGAAAGACATCCCTAAAATGCGACATGTGTGATCCTGAGCCATTGATTCTATGTTAGACGATTGGGGTGTTTTCCATCGTTGATTTAATATGTTTTTTTAGTTTAAAATGTCTTTTTTTCCACCGGGCCACATGAAATGTGTCTTTGTGATGGCTGCATAGCTCACGTAGTGTTTTTCTTCCTACCAGAGCGGCCATCTCGCGTAGCATTCTGCTTCATACCAGAACTTTATATAAGCACAGATTGTCTTTGTTTCTTCCCTGCATGACGGCCTCGTAGCTTGCGTAGCATTCTGCTTCCTACCGAAACTTTATATAGGGACAGATTTTCATCCAGAGGTAACCAGAAACTTTATACAGGCACAGATTTTCATCCGAAGGTAACCAGCGCCACACAAGGACAGCTAATTCTTTGTTTTTTGTTAACGTTTTGTTTATGAAACTTAGTCATGTATCTTAGGGCTTTCCCATAGACTTATTCCTCTAATATTATTCGCATAGACTTCACATTACCATTAACATTACCATTTCAATCCTGTTAGATAGGTAATCTAATCTTTTTAAGTAATCAGACGAATACAACTCTGAAAAATGAATCTCAGAACAGCTTTCTGGAGTTCTGAGTCTTGCAGCAAAGGGCATTTTATAATGTCAAGATCAGCAGAATTGACACTGTAAATTTCCAATAATCTCGTGGAATAAGGACGGTTCTTCACATACATGTCAAGGATCCTCTGCTCATCTAATTTGATCACATGAACTAGATTAGGAATAGGGTTGTAAAGTGGCATTGTACTTAGAAAATTAAGTACTGTGATGAAGCTTGATCCTAGCTTCTTAGTTGTAAGTGAATAACGGTGGCAGTGAGTATCAGAAGGTCCATATTATTCTGAGTCTTATCAATGATAATATTGAGTATGATCTGACAGTAAGAAACCCCATGATCTCATGTTCCAGAAGGAAAAACCTTGCCAAATGCTTTAATCTTCTTTTTGGAATTTCCAGGCGCTATCGGTGATTAAATATATTATGGTATAAGAAAATACTTTTAAGGATTTGTCAAATGGCCCATATTTCTTACAAATTCAAGTTTGAACTTCTATGAGTTTGTACTATGTCTTAGAATCGCGGGGCACTGGTTATATGAAAAGTAAAAGTAACTTACCTTCAACTCTGGGTTCTGCAGAGGATCTATATAAGGTTTCTTCATTCTCTCGAGGTTGGCGTGCAGAAGAGAAGGTGCCCTTTCTTAGAGACATGATGAAACTAGCGTTCGATGAAAACATGTTTCAAAGATATTGGAATTTAGGGGTTTTAGGGGTCTGACATTTTTGTAGACTGTTGTCAAACTCACGAAACAAGAAGCCATAAAATCAAACTGAAAGTTAAGCTGAGGAGTCGGTAAACTCAAGGCTAACACTCACACTTAGATATATTCTTTTCTTATGAGACCAAGAAGATCAACTTCTTATATTTCTTCAGTTCTTATGTTAAATCTATTGTTTACTGCAAATTTGTGATTGATATCAAGCAGGGGACAAATATTTGAATGGAATGTTCGTAACGAATACTGTTATTTGCATTTACTCACTGTATATAATTTCTACAGCGAAGATTTCCCCGTTTCCCCAATGGAGCTCTTTCTTTGAAATTGGGGTTTCTTCCCCAAGAGGGTCAATCTACCTGAACAGGTTACCCTGGTTGGAGGATAGGTATTTTAATACCTCACTTACCCTCAGACCATTGTATTGGCACTATGAACATGGTTCATTTACTCCCTTTACTTTAGTTTATCATTCATAGCGTCTCTATTGATTATGGGTTGAATAACATTACCATTTCAATCCTGTTAGATAGGTCATCTAATATTTTTAAGTAATAGGATGAATACAACTCTGAAAAATGAATCTCAGAAAAACTTGCCGGAGTTCTAAGTCTTGGAGCAAAGGGAATTTTATAATGTCAAGATCAGCAAGCCAAGAAGATCAACTTCTTAAACAGAACAAATCTAACTTAAACCTGAATGTAGAGATAAAAAGGCAATTAAACAATAATTAATAGATCCAGGGTTTATATATATCCTATTTGTTTTTGTACGCATAGGACCATTATGAACACAAAGACATGAAGAAATGGCATCTTCCCCATCAGGGCATTAAAGCACCTCATTTCTCTTTGATATTGGCATCACTAACAATGTCAGTGTCATATAATGTAGGTGCAATAGGTCCAAACTCTCTATATAAGATCTACTATGACTATTTATTTTCTGCAATGTAATTTAAATGGTTTGACACATTAAAATTTGGTTTAGGCTGATGATACTCTGTATTCGTTATGACTGTTGCATTTTAGCAACCAAGAGGTATGCGAAAACTATTTCTATGCCTCAAGATCAATCCCAGCATAGTAATAATATTCATTTAGTTCAATGCCTAATTAAGTTTTAGAGCATCTTTTCACCCTTTCAGCAATTGTATTAGTCTTTTAAAAAAAAAATTATGCCTGGAAGAAATGGGGTCGTCAAGCTGTTACATCTCCTCGGTGTTTCACAGGTTTACTCATTTCTAGTTAATGAATAAGATTGTTGATATCTCTCTTTACAGTTCATTCTATAAATAAACATGGTTATGGGTTTAATTCTTATCATTTTGACGAATACTGTTATTTGCATTTGCTCGCTGTATATAATTTCTACAGCGGAGATTTCCCAGTTTCCGCAATGGAGCTCTTTCTTTGAAATTGGGGTTTCTTCCCCAAGAGGGTCAATCTACCTGAACAGGTTACCCTGGTTGGAGGATAGGTATTTTAATACCTCACTTACCCTCAGACCAGTGTATTGGCACAATGAACATGGTTCATTTACTCCATTTACTTTAGTTTATCAGTCACAGTGTCTCTATTGATTATGGGTTGAATAACATTACCATTTCAATATTGTTAGATAGGTATATCTCACAGTATGCTCTATCAATTTGTACGATTTATTTGTCCAAGAATGCATACTCAAATAAGTTCAGTGTAGTTCTTACATATACAAATTTCTCTAAGTACATGCAGGTCTTCCTTCATTCTAATGGAGCTAAGTCATCCCATCGAGTTAAGTCATCCCATCATGTTGCACCTTCAACTTGTCCTAATCAATGCATATTCAAAAATATCCTCCATATCCTTGAGAATTCATCATGTTCATTTAGATATCCTCTTGAATTGCTGTGGTAGTCCAATTCCTCTAAGTACATGCAGGTGCACAGAGAGCTTTCCTTCCATTGGTGTGAACCAAGTACAGTTTTGAACAGTATTCCATCAGTGTGAACCAAGTACAATTTTGAACAGTCTTGCTCAGGATGATCTTAGTCTTGGTTTCTTTATGTTGGTAGGTCACTAGAGCTTTTCACAGCTAATAAGATGCCTAATAGTGTATCAAAATTTCATGCATGATTAAATCCAAATGAGTTGCAATCCAAATATTACAATATGGTTTTAGAAACAATTTATAACTTACACTCTGTGGTCTTGGATCCAAAATCCTTGTGATTAGATTCCTGACCCCATGAGAGAACCATGAGGGAAGTAAAACTCCGCTTTGCAAATCTATGACCCAATAAAAACTCTACCATCAGCTGACAGCAACCAAAAAGTGTTGTGAAGTAAAATATGATTAAGTTAAAAACAAGATTACACAATTGATTTTTCCTGTGCATCAATATCTATGATAGACAATCAAGACTATTACCAGTTTCCCCTTAAGAGCAATAGAAATTTCAGGTTCCCTATTTTTTTCTATTTGTCACACTCAAGAGTTTTGCAATAGAATTTTTGAGGTTCACCATAAAGTTGAAAGTCATTTTGAGTATACCTTACGATATTGTTCAATTTGATTAGAACCTTCAAAGGGACAGAAACCTGCAAGAACTTCAAAGAGAATGACCCCACAAGACCAACTGTCTGTTTCCGTTCCATCGTACTTCTGACTAACAATTACCTGCCAACCATAACCAATATGATAGATTGATAAAGGAAAAAGACCTGTGGTGTAATTCCCATACTATCTCTAACGAATCCTAGATAAAGAGTTTGATATGTATACCTCAGGGGCAATATAATTTGGGGAGCCACAATATGTAGAAAGTATAGGATCTATCTGCACAAAGTGTGTATAGGCACAAGATTAGGATCTAACAGCAGTTGAAATAAGAAAAGGGGATATGATTACATTATTAATTTTAAAAATTCCTTGTCAGAATTTTGGAAATGGGTTTGTGATCAAATGTTAAGTTGATGCCTTTCCTAACCACAGTTCTTAGAATCCATTCTGAACTCAGGAGACAGAAATGAAATGAAATCAAATCAATCTCCAGTATGAGTAATAATAGGATGAACGCCTAGGGTCCCTTCCATAAAAGATAAAAAGAGACCCACTGATGTTGCTTTTATGCCTGGACCGAATTTTTCTATCTAAATCTGAATTAAAGTTTTGAGTTGCATATCAACTGGTCACTCTTTTGCCCCATGTGATAAGCATACTATTCTCTGTGTTTTTTAGTTATAGGTAGTTTAGGTGGGTGAATAGGGTTTCCGGTAGTTTAAATAGGTGACTGTGATTTTGAAACGTTAAACCTTTAAGAACTCAAGGTCGGTACAAAAGCATTATACAAATACAATACCTGGTGCAAGATACTCAGTCCAAAATCAGACACCTTCAGATTGCCTTTCCAATCGAGGAGTAGGTTTTGAGGCTGCTCACCAAATTCGAAACCAATTTAATATTAAATCGTATCTTAGCACAGAGCATTATCAACTAAAATTACATAAGCTCTCATTGGGTTCATATACAAAGAGCAATTTTCATAAATATTGAAAGTTGAACTGCATACCTTGAGGTGTCTGTGGTATACATTTCTACCATGACAATAATCTACAACATCTATAAGCTGATGAAAATATTTCCTTACCTCTTCTTCAGTTATTTTCTGAAGATAAGCCTGTACAAAAGCCAACAAATCATAATGAAATTTTTTATCTCCATATTAACCATAATATTATTTCTATAAGGTGGTCAATTTTATGTATCTCAACTTTCCTAAAAGTGTAGTCTAAATGTTATAATTTTAGAACTTTCACTGGAATAATTTCCAGTTAGATTTTGGCGGAAATTGTTGGAATTGTATATTTGAATTTTTCAATCTGTGCAATTTGAATGTTCCAGAGATTTTTCATGTTGCTGAATCCATTTATTTATTCCAAAATGTAATTTAGACTCATATTTTCTGAAATTCATATCATAACAATAAACAACTATGTCTAACAACACTGTTAGTTGAGAAAATAGTGAAATATTTATGTCATAGAAATAATTCCAAGAAGCACAAATTTGTTGAGTATTTGCGATTTGAGTGTTCAAGGAGTTTTTAGGGTGTTGAATATATTTATGCATTCAAAAATGTAATTTAAGAAACAAAAAAAATAGAGAAATATTTATGTCAAAGAAATAATTCCAAAATGCACAAATTTGTTGAGTCTTTGCAATTTGAGTGTTCAAGGAGTTTTCAGGGTGTTGAATATATTTATGCATTCAAAAATGTAATTTAAGCAACAAAACATTGTGATATCACCAACAATTATATAGCTGGATTCCAAAATGGTTGACAAAATAGTCCAAGATAGAACATTTAAACTTATCATCTCTAAAATGCCATATGATAACAATAAACAACTATGTCTAACAGCACTATCAGTTGACAAAATAGAGAGGTATTTATGTCATAGAAATAACTCTAAAATGTAGAGAGTTTAGGCATATTTGACTCAGGGATGGGCAATTTAGATGGGCATAATGTGAAAGGTATGTTGTAGAATACTGCTAGTGAGAACTCTTTTCAATTTTTTTGCACGAAGAGAGAGAAAGGCTGAGCAACCAACATAATCACACCACAACCAAACTATGTTAGTAAAAGACACCACTCACTTACAGAAATTACATTACTTATGTACAAACAAAAATGATTGGTGAACTTTGTTGGTCTAAAATTAGTTGCAACAGACAAAATGAGAGGACCTCGGCCATGATAACAACTCACAATTTTGTCAGACAAGTCACCCCCTGTTACATATTCCATGACTAGATAAACCTTCTTCTTGCTGGCTATAACCTACATTTTACCATTAAAACCAGTGATCAGAATCTAAATTTTCACCCCATGTCATTATTCCATAAGTATTATATTTATCCTCAATAATGAAATCCAGAGAATTCAAAAGTTTGTTTTCTTGTTCAACCAACATTTAGAAAAGACCTATTTAGAAAAATTTTTGTTTATGTTTTTGTTTGGAAAAGTTTGCTATTCCATGGAGTCATTTCAATTTTAGAGTATCGGAATATCAATCCACATGCAGAACATGGTCTTACCCAACATGAAATGGGGTTGTACCTCAGTACTAAAGGAGCCCAATGTCAGGGGGCGGGACCTAGATTTGTGTCACATCCTGTCAAATTTTCAACACAGAAACAAAAACAACATGGGCCATAATGCCAAAGGATAATTTTGGCAATGTGACAGTATATTCTCCATCTGCTGCAGAACATCCAACTTATAAGAATCCCCTACGACACACTTAAACAAACCCAAATTTCATAAAGGGAAGTACGAAAAGAAAAATCAACATGTCTTGTAGTAATCGAATCACAGACATTAAGATCAACCCCAGACCAAGGTACTTAGTTTTCTTCTCTGATCTTGCTGCATAGTTCTTTGTCTCTGTTCACTTTTAGATCCACGATGTATTCTTATGTCCTGATACAAGGCCAATGCCTCAACTATCTGTAAACCTTCCTGGAACTGTGATTGCCTTTGTTTGCATAGATTGAAGTAGAATTTTTAACCAGACTAGCTTGATGATAATGCTTTTAAATTCTCTCTAGATTTCATCCTTTTCTTTCTCTTCATAGTCCGCTCTTTCTTTCTATGTAGTTTTTGATCTTTAACCCTGCTCTGTTCTATTGTTTCTATGTAGTTTCTTTCATCGTGAATGATACTAAGTTTATGTTTCTTGAATTAATATAGTTGAATTAAAGAAACCTCCATTACTCTCAAAGAAAAACCCAGTCCATTCATCTCAATTTTATTATTCCATTTTCCTTTTGGTTTCCTCGGCTCTATAGTTTCTTCTTAATTCATTTTAGCCTATAATATCATTGAATAAAAATTATTCGCTCAATCTATTTCATTGTTTTATGTTGCATTATATGAAGCAGAGCAACACAAACCTCCTTGGGCTTCAATTACAATTACAAATATATTTCCTCTGAGCAAATATTCCTCTCCAAAGTATTCAGGGGATCCATTCCAGTGTTTTATGTTGCATCATGTGAAGTAGAGCCATACAATTACAATTACAGTTCTATTTCCTTTGAGCTTTACTCTCAAAACACACCCCAATCTTATAATATTCCTGAGTATTTCGTAAGTTTCCAAGTATCAACTGTGGAATTTATACTCCACAAATTTCAACTAGATATTCCTAACTATTTAGAAAATAATAGCGAGTGATTTGCAAAGAGGAGTTCTCAATAATAAGTAGGTATGGAAGAAATTATGAGTCAATTTCGGTAACAATAATAAATAATTCTTCACATCTAAAATTTAAGTATAAATCAAATCTTTTGGCATACTCACGTTTCTTTGATGTTTTTCGTAGTGTGTTCTCCGGATTTTGATTCTATAGATTATACTATTCCTTAATTTTTAATTGTCTTTCAAATAGAAGTAATTTAGAATATTTATAAATTAATAAAATAGTAAACATTGCTCTTGGAGATGGACTAGGAAAAGAAAATACAGAAATTGGAGAATTTCATAAATACATAGAAGAATAATTCGATTTTATTTAATAATTATTTTTTCCCAACCTTCTAATAACTTGAATGTCAAAAGCACAAGAAGAATAAGGTATAGGGTATTTTCAATTAATATTTTCATTATTTTATGTTAAATATCTCAAAGCCACCTACCTTTATTTTCTCATAGATGTAATTTTTGTCCATCCTCTAAGCTTTGCTCTTCATGGAAACCTAATCCTTTCATTTCAGTTTTAGTTATGTTAATATATTTAACACTAATGATTTAGTTTTATGAGAGTGGTTTTTACTATTTTTTTTTTTAGTTGGGCTTAATTTATTATTGTAATTTTATTGTTCCAATTTGTATTTCACTCCTTTCAGATTATTACATTTATTCATTGATTTAGTTTATCTCTGTTTGTGGTTTTATTTAAATTGATTTCTTACTTTTACATTTACATGTCTGTGAATTTTCTTTCTTAATTAAAAATATAGTTGACTTAACCTATGCCTCTGAGAATCAGTTTGGGATGGGCCCTCCAACTATAATTTTTTAATTTTACAAATATATTTTTAATTTAGAAATATGTTTTTT
>APFE030885321.1:0-10783 GCA_000404065.3 Pinus taeda
AAGTCCTATTTAACCTCTGTCTCACTCATTTACCCTCCAAACCTCTCATTTCCCGCATAGCTCCATCTCCTTCAACTTTCGTTGACATAGCCCTTTATCTTCCAACCTACTCCCTACACTCATTTCCCATCCTATTCCTTCATCTGATTTTCCAGCTCCTGAGCCATCATCAGGTCCATCTCCATCTCACTTAGCCTCCCACACCACTCCAACACTCCATCATCTCCCAAAACCTCCATGGCCAATCAGCCTGTAGAATTGCACAGAACATCCTGTAGAAGACTTACAGGACTATCCTGTAGAAACCTCTGAGTATCCTGTAGAATCCCCTGCAGACATCCTGTAGGAGGCCACTCACGCGGTTGCTGAGCATCTAACGTGAGAAACATCTGTGGATGAATGCCAAGGATCCCTAGGGACCTCACCCAGCCTCCCCAACCTGTCCCACGCTTTCCTTCCTTCTCCATCCAAGCTGCACAACCAAACCCTAATAAGCACAAAACACAATCACTCCACCCACTTAAGGAAAAAGTACAAAAACATGTACTTTATAATGCAAGTAGTTTAGACCCATGCATTTCCACTTATTAGAGGTAGCAGCAGCATTGGTAGAAGTATCACTCACACTCATTGCATTATAGAGTTAGACTAGTCAAATTAGGGTTTCCTAGGCTTAAATGCTTTGATTTACTTTCAGTTCATTTCTGTCAAGTAGATTAGTCTCCTTTGAGCTAGCTTTCATCCATAATTGATAAAGCTTCTTCTGTGAGCCTATAGAAGTTGGCTTGAGCCCTAGCGGACTTGTGCCAACTGACCAAGTGACAGCTGTGACAAGAGCTAGTACTTGTGCATATAGCACCGTCGCTTCCAAGTTTGTACGAACAACCGGGTTGATAAAATGAGAGACAGGAAGCCTCAGGATTTATAGCATTATTGCTACAATACTGGAGCTCACCACTACTATCCCAATATGAGATGTGTTCATAATTTTTGAATGGTTGACATCAAAACTGTAATATGTACATACCTTTTATTTCTGCAAAAGTTTTCCATATTCAAAAAATCAAAAAAATAAAAAATAAAAAATGTAAAGAGGGTATGTCCTAAAAGAAAAATCAAAAGACAAAAAGAATAAAGAAAAAGGTGAAAAAAGATGAAAATGTGAACCCCAAAAACAAAAAAACCATGAAAGTGTGCAAGTCCAAATACCACTACTATTTACTTTTCTACATAATAATGATTGTGTGCAACTTGTTATTCATGCCACAATCCATGGTAATCAAACAGTTTAATCTTGGTTATTTCATGTTTGTAGATAGAGAATAAAATCTGACCAAACTGTTTAATATGAGCCCTTGGATGTAATAAGGGTAGACTTAAATAGATTTCTATTGTAAAAGAAAAGAAAAAGTTTTGAAAAGGATTTTCCAGCTTAAGTGTACCGTAATAAAGAGTAAAAAAAATGGTAGGATGAGTAGATGGGTAAGTAGTTGCATGGTTGCAGAATTGTGATGATTGATTAGATAAAATCATATCATTTACTTTCATCATCAAGTTACTAAAATATGGATGATAATTGAGCATTTACGCAAATTCAAGTGATCAATTTCCCTATTCAATTCACCCTTAAGAAAAATCTAAAGTACCTAAAACCTTAAGTTAAAGGGGCTTAGAGCATTTCTCTGACTTCTGGAGGGACCGGACCCTTGGCCCAATAACTTATAGGGTCTAAGTACTAAAGTTCCCTCATAAACATTCACCCCTCCATAATTCACTCATTTCCCCTAGAAAATCCCTTTTCCTACGATAAAAGCACCATTTTCCTAGGGAAAGTAATCACTCCAAACAAACCCCTTTTCCACAAAAACCCACAAATGAGTATTTAGCCTAAGTTATAATGTTTTATGCGAAAGGTAAATAAAATTCAACACACATTATACTTAGCGCACTTCACTTTTCCACTATCATTTCATATTAACTTCTAACTTTATTTATTAAATCCCAAAAACTATCCGTTTCCCGTATATTTTATTAAAAACCCATATGTTAATATCCCACCCCCAAGTTTGAAAAATAAACTTTATTAATAAACTGATTAATGGGTTAATTAAGTCGATCAACGACTAATTAATAACCATGACCCACCGTTGAATAAAAGAAATTAATTAATCAATCAGTGATTAATTAATAATATGTCCCCACCAATGAAATCACTCTCGACGTCATTAAACCTCCATAATCCGCAATTAATTAATCCCTTCGCGCATTAAAACCCCACCGGGCCCCTCCACTAAACTTCATATCAAATCATCATCGCGATCACCGTGCGATCTGACCCCTTTTGATCCAATGGTCGACACTCATATCGGGCGGCCTCCGAAGGCCAATCTTTACCCACCCGATATGGCTGGTTTCACTATTTACCCCGCTGCTACGTGGCACCCGAAAACCACTTCATCCCAAAAGCGGTGCAATGTGATCCCGCTTACTGCCTCCCACTAAATGACAAAATGTCACATCCCCCGCTCAACGCCAAGTGTCCTTTTCTCAGTGTACCTGCCAAAATCATTGACTTTATGAATAAAGCTAAAAAACTCATTGTTTATTGTTTTCTCGTGAAAAAGACCGCTCAGATCTCCATGCAAGCACTAGAGTACGTGCAACCTGTTAGAGCCTAGATTTACCTCAGGCTGAAAAGGTAGGATCCAAGGCCAACATGAAACCACGCTCAGCCTAGTAGCTACCCCTACCAGGTTAAGGGAGGGCTCTCTTCGAGTCAATATCAGCTAATTATGATCACTAAAGGCTTGAGATGACTGATTTGATTACAGATCTTAGGCTAGGTATAGATGTAAGGGAGTTTGATTGAATAAAATGTTGTGTTTGTGGGCTTTAAGGAAAGTAGATTTTGGGTGCAAGGAATGAGGTTCAGCCTTGCAAGGGTCTTAATGGGGCAAGGTAGGCAACTATATTTGGCAATCTAAATCAAGTGAGATGGATGGATCAGACAGAGGAGGAGTTGAGGAGGGCAAGAGAAGCCATGGATCCTCTCCAAACATTGGAAAACATAAAAACTAAAGCAAATTTCAAGTAGAGCACTGCAATTTCAATGTATTCTACTTAAACTCTTGTTTGATTTAGCTAACAAGAAGTAAAAGAGAAAATGACATACATTACACATGAATAAATTCACAAAGACATAAGAAAGCACTGTACCAAAACAAATGCCACAGGGATCCCAAAGAGTACTGCAAACCCTGGTCTCAATTCCTTAGCCAAAATACTGATACGAGTGTACAATGAAGCTCCTTACTTTCTCAAGAGTCCAACCTTCTACCAAAATCCAACCTATACACTATGAAATTCATAAAATATATACATTTTCTCATCCTTGTACTAAGGGATTGAGCTCAACCATTTTCTTCAAAATAGAATTAGTTACATTAAACTTGGGCCGAATTTCTGAAAATAGGTGTTGAAGATGAACTTGTATCTCCTAAACCATAGCACCTGTTACAAAACTGAAAGATGTTTTTTCAGATAAGGTCATGTTGGAGAAAAAATTCTCTCAAAGTTTGGAAATTCGTTTCCAATAGCTCACAATCTGTTCCACAAAATCATCTCTAAAACATAAAATCATTAAAAATTTAAATCTGTGAAAATGAGTTGTAAATATCTAGTCACATATCCCAATCCATGACACCTATGAATAAGCTGAAAGTGGTTTTTGTTATATGGCTTGTGTTTAACAAAAACCTCCTTGGGTTTTTCAAAATTACTTTCCATCTGTTGTAAAATGGCCCGGCACTAAAATGACTAAAAAAGTAAAAAATATGAAAAAATTGTTTTGTTTTAATGTAGGCTCCAAATATCACTATATATCTCTGACATAGTAGCACCTGTGCACAAACTAAAGCAGGATTGTGTTATCCGGTATGTCATGAACAAAAACCTCTTTCACTTTTGAAAAATTCCTTACCATTATTTTACAAACTAATTTTGTACTAAACTTGCCATTGTGTGCAGCAACTGACCTCAAAACATGCATAACCAAGAATCACTCATTCATTTCTTCTAATCCAGGAACCAGTTATGTGAGTGTGATATACCATTGGAAATATTTTTCCAATATTCTTTTGATGGACATACTTGTGACATGTTTTGTGCTGAAAATAATGTGCAAAACATCTAATAAAACCAGACATAGTAAGAGCTCATGTTGATCCCTGATGACAAGTTGCGAAGACTGGAACTAACATCGGCTCCAATGGGGATGGTACCTCCTTGGAGGTGCCAAGAAATACAGATCTCTGGAAAGTAGACAGTGCCTCTTGCATTGGGTAATGGAGTCAAACAACTTCAAACCCAAAACAACTCATACCAATCCAAAAACATATACATACTGCAACATGTATATAAACAAATACCAAAACTGAAATGCAGCCTCAGGCAGCTTATTTATGTACAAATCTAACCCACTTTGCTACAAAATTGATAGATCAAGTAATGTTGTAATGCTATATTAACCAATCAAGTAACTGTGACAAGGATGCTGCTTGAAAGTGCTTCAACCAAGACACAAATGTAAATGTTGATAGCCATACATGCACATAATGAATTTGGTTGTGTAAAAGGCAATTTTATCATTCAAACTAAAAAAAAATTCCATGTACACTGCAATAGGATTGAAGAAACCAAACTCTATTTGCTTCCCCAACTCCTCGATACATGATTCCAACTGCAAACCATCAATGCAAATATCCATGGGCAACCTTACTTTCTGTTCTTTCTACTAAAAAGGGTCCCCAAAGAATGGGACATGATAGTCGAGATCCTGGGACTGTATTTGGGTCTCCAATTCGATTAGATCTCCTTCAATTTTGATGGCAAACTCTTGAAAAAAATTGAGCTTAACTTCATGGTTGCATTGACAAGATTTCAGATAAGAAGAAAGAGATGAAGCAAAGTTCTCATCTACCTCATCATCCATGCACATATCTTCCCATTCTTTAAAACCTTGAATAGAGGGCACCTCTATTTTGAATTCTTCCTCTTTCTCCATCCATGTTTCAAGAAAGATATGCCAAAAATATGAAAAGAACATAATAGATCTGATAGGAAAACCTTCAATCCATTTTTTACATTTTCCTTGAAACGAATCAAAGAACAATCCCATGAAGACATCTTCCTTTTTAACTCTAAGAATGTCCACAAATGTTTTAAAATTTTCTATATGTTCTAGAGTCAAAGTCAAATCTTCCCCATTGAATTTAGGGCCATTACTTAAAATGTATGCATCCT
Source organism: Pinus taeda (assembly GCA_000404065.3). Taxonomy (NCBI): domain Eukaryota; kingdom Viridiplantae; phylum Streptophyta; class Pinopsida; order Pinales; family Pinaceae; genus Pinus; species Pinus taeda. The sequence continues at coordinate 5,302 of APFE030885321.1, forward strand.
TTGGTAATTGATTAGGAAAACCAGGAAGATTAGAAAAATCGATACATGAATGTTAAAATTTCTGTTTTCCCACCCCGGTTTTCAGTTTCTCCTTATTTCTCCCATGTAGTTAAATGCTCTTTCCCATAACCATACATTCAACAATGCTGAAAAAATAAATTTGCTGAAAACACAAATTATGGAAAATTTACAGAATGCTGGAAATTGCATAAATAAAAATCAGCAATAATAAACAGCCATTAAAACACATTAAAACACTGATATTTTTGGTCAACGTGACCCTGGAAAAACCCCCTACAACTCTTGGGGAAAACCAGTTTGAGAGCTCTTCTTTATTTCTGAAAAATGTCTTTTTACAGCAAGAAAATTTCAGCAAAAAATTACAGCAAAATAATTTTTTCAGCAAGCAAACTTATCCGTTTTCAACCCAACGGACCACCTGGAAACTTCTTAGTTTTCAGCAAAAAAATCAGCTTTTTTTGCTTGTTCTTGCTGCTGTTCTGCTTGTCTTTCTGCTGTTCAGATTTTGCTGAAGAGCTGCCTGGTATGTGTGCCAAACTGCTGTCTCTTTCTCCTTCTTGTCCAGAAATCTCCCTTGCTTTCTTGCTCTCATTCTCCCAATCTGCTCATGAAAGAATGAATGATCTTTTCCTCCTTTTCCTCCTTTAATATAACTCCAAGTGACTTTTGGGTGATCCAAGTGATTTTTGGGTGATCTCTAAATCCAATGGCTGAAATAGATTTAGATCAATGGCTGAGATTAAATGCACATTTAAATCTCACTTTCTATTTTTTAATTCACCTACTTTAATAAAGACCCACTTAGTCATTTATTTCCAAGTCACTTTTCCTTTCTAATTTTTCATTGACTTTATAAAAGTCACTTTAAAATTAGACTTAGTAACTTTATCACTTAAAGTCACTTTTAAATTAGATTTTAACTTTATAAAAATTATAAAGTCACTTTAGGAGAAAAATTAAAATCTTTTGGACACTTTTCCCTAGGCCAAAGATAAAAGCCTAAGGGAACCACCTGTCCTCCGGTACCAAATTTCAACAATATTGTTTAAGGTCTTTTGGCCTTAAAATTGTGAATATTCTTTTTGATTAGTTCAGTAGACTCCATGCCCAATGGAACTCTAGAAATTTTGCTAATCAGTTTTCATCAGGAAGGCATTAATCTGCGGGTTCTTGAGACCTCACAGAGAGGATCTCATCCCCAGAAGGAGCCAATGTTAGCTCTGTTATAGGTTACTGATGTTCATGGGACCTAAACAAGCTCATTGCCTTGGTTTCTGCTCAAAAAAGGTCTACACCGGCCACCTTCATTATCTCCTTTCACCTCCACTTATATTTTCAAACCCACTACCTCCATTTTATCTCTGAAACTCTATGCAATTCCACGATTCCTCTGACCCCCAAGCACTAAGTTTTAGCCATCATATGACTAAGTTCACTGGACCACGTGCTTTCTCCAGCTTCTCTTGTCACATCAATCAAAAAACATGCATATTTAAACCCCGCCGCCCGATCGTTTGCTATGAGATCCAACGACATACGCTTTCCCCGCTACCATAACATAACCGCACGTTAACCCACAGGGAAAGTGGATTTTCCCCTGTCCCATCCACCACACATCGCCCTCCTACTATGATTGTGCTCTTGCATACGAATACCACCCATCTCCGAAAAGCGGTGCGGGGAATACCGCTTACCGCCCTTTCACACATTCCCCATTTGTTATCTCCCGTGTACCTTTATTTCCTGATAACCGTCGGATCTGTCCTCTTGAGATCCGACGGCTCACATTCGTCTGCCCTGTTTCTGCCCAATTCTTCCTGCCGATAGAATCTCCGCTGTCCATTCGAGATCCAATGACTCGTGATCATTTTCCACCTCACCTTCCCGATAGCTCCTGTCATGTTGTCTCCGTCGTTGATCTATGCAATCTAATGGTCAACCTCGTTCCTCCGTTCACTCTGCTCACTCGCCATGCAATCAACACACTTTGTTCATGTCATGCACCTGAAGGACGAAGGTGGCCAGTTACCTGTACCCAACGCAGTTACTTTTCCAACAACTGCATTCAAGAACACTATAGCCGAAGAACAAAAAGGACATTCCTCGAACAGATCACAGCATTTAGCAGTTATGGATCATTCTTTCATAGGACATTCTACTTACTCAAGAAGGACAACAGAATATCAGAAAAGATCAATTTTGTTCATTAAAGCCAGCAGATTGCAGCAGAGACCCATACTAAGTAGTTAAGGTGGTTGGTGGTCCATTATGACCCCTCCACGCATAGGATAGCAGAGCATTTTTGTAATCAAACTCTATATATACCCAAAAACACAATGTGATGGGGGATGATGGTTGTTGTTTTGATGTAAGGTTCAAATTCTGGAGACTATAACTACTGTACTTGCAGCGTCTGGTCTTCATTTTCAGCTAATACAAGCTTCTTTTGCTGTTAATTGCTCACTTTCCACTTCTATTCTATTCTAGGTTGTCCCTGTTATGCACTTATTCATGTGCTCTTGATATTTAGCATTAGAGGGGCTATCATCCCACCTCTGTGTTAGAATCTTGCATGTATCAGTGAATGTGTTGTTTCAGGTTTTTGTTTACTTAGTGGCAGAGAGCTGTCATCATGTCTATGCATTAGGAAACAAATTTGCAGACCTCTTTACTGGCTGAAGCTGGCCATCATAGAGTCTTGTGCATCTGCTGGTGTAGCCAGTATTCTCCATGTTCATCTAATCCTCAAACTGTGAGTAATTGGTGGTCTAAAGCCTTGTAGTCTGGGGGTGTTCACCCATGTCTGAAGTTAAGCATAGTAGGAGTAGTTATCTGGCTTGAATATGCATCAAACCTTCCATTCATCCATTTCCAACATTTTTTTAGTTTGTAATGTTCCCGAGCATCTCCGAGATACAACCTAGGAGAGTTTCTTGGGGTGATAACAATGACCTTGCCACGTATTTTTGTCATACGTTGGTTTTCTTGTTTTTGCTTTATATGATATTTAATATATGTGTAAACATATTTTTTATGGTTTTAATATATTTTTTTGGGTTTGACTCTTTATATGTAGTTATTTTAATAACTATAAAACAAATTTTGTCATATAGTTATTAATAACTCAAAATGATTTTTTTTTTTTCTCTTGTGTAGGTCTAGAAGGCCACTGGAGAAATGCCAAGTGTCAAGCTGCCATGTGGGTCCCACGTGCTTACTAGGATGCCATGTGGCGCACTGTGGGCCCCATTTTTCCTTTGCCATACCAATCTTTGAGGGGCTCTATCTTTTGCATACGAGCTCAGATTGACGAACCGTTTGTGCCATTGCGACCAGGAAGATGAGCCCCTTTCAACTGATGCCATCAACTACTCCTTTCTGCCATTTTGTATTTCGAGCCTTTATCCATCCCCTTGGTGTCTCGAGATCCTCCTGGATCACATTTGCAGACAAAACAAAACAGCAAAATACAACTTATCTCTTCAACCCAAAACTCCTTGAAAACCATGCCCACTTTGCCTCGATTTTTGTGCCCACTTAAAGCTGAAAATATGTACTATACAGATACAACTTTACAGACTATATTGTACGGACTCCGTACAGACTGTATGGATTTTCATACTGCTATACGGACTGTGTGGATTATTTTTCCTTCAAAAACTTCTCTCGAACGGTGTGCATTTCACAGCATTCAACGTTGTTCGTACTTTACCTTTTGTTGTCTTCTATGCCTTGATTTCCATGCCTAGCTTTAAACATAGTTACCAATCAAATGGGGACTATTCCCCCAAAACGGGTACTCAGGCCCAAAAATCCCAAAAAAAATTGAAAAAACACCTTGAAATCGAAAGTGTTGATGCCGGAATTTTCTTTTTTCTTTTTCCTTTTTTCTTTTTTCTTTTTTCTTTTTTTTCTTTTGCAAGTAAATTTTCAATATTTTTTGAAAATAACAATAAAAAACAATAAAAGTCATTGTGTTTGGTGCAAAAAACACCTTGAAATCGAAAAGTGTTGATGCTAGAATAACTTTTCTTTTCTTTTTTCTTTTTTCTTTTTATTTTTTCTTTTTCTTTTTACTTTTCCAGGATACATTTTCAACACTTTTTAGTAATGACGTTAAAAACAAAATATCGTGACTCTGAAAAACTTTAAACTTCCAATAATTTTCAAGCATGACATTAACGATAAAATATCACGTCTTTGAAAACCCTTAATTCCAATGATTTTTAAACATGACATTAAATTTAAAATATCACTTCTTTGAAAAACCTTAAAATTCCAACAATTTGCAGGCATGGTGCTAAAAAAATATATTTATAATTGTTTTCAGCCATAACATTAAAGATAAAATATCACGACTTAGAAAAACATTAAAAATCTTGACAATTTTTCAACCATGGAATTAAAACCAAATATTATGACTACAAAGCAATCTTAAATTTTCAAAATATTTTAAGCAGGACATTATGGAAAAAAATTATGACTAAAAAAACTTAAAAAATGAACACCTGAATGAAAGAGTTATTATACCAAGAGTAATTTTTTTTAAATGCTAAATGTATAGCGATTTTGAAATCTTAGCCTAACACAACTTGATACATTACGAAAATAAAAAAATTAAAATTTAAAATTTAAAAAAATATATAAATATAATAATAATAATAATAATAATAAAATCAACTATCAAATTGACACACAGTGTAGGTAAGCTCAACCCATTATAATGAAAACTTAAAGATCAACCATGAAATTAACACATTGTGGGGCAGACTCGATTCATTATAACGAAAAATTTAAAATCAACTACCAAATTACACATAATGGGATAGGGTTGCTAGACAAGCATCAACACATACCCCACAAATATGTGTGTGTGTGTGAGAGAGAGAGAGAGAGAAAGATACATAATAAAACAAAAATTCAAATATTGAAAAAAATAAAAAGAATAAAACATAAAAAACATGACAAAAAAATCAAATATAAAAAATATATAGAAATTCAAAAATTCAAATATTGGAAAAAATAAAAAATAAAAAAATAATAATAATAATAACAAAACATAAAAAAAACTGACCAAAACAAATCAAAATATAAAATATATAGTAATGACAAAAACTATCAAGTAAAAAAATTAACCATACATGTAAAATGAAAAAAAAACATAATAATAATTAAAATAAAAATAAAAGAGAAATAAAATAAAAACCAAATTGACTTTGTAGCGATACATATGCAATATTCATGTATCACTCTGTGGTTAGTTTGATATAACCTCCTTGGATATACTCCATGCAGTGACTGACAAAATCTGGACGTCTAGAAGGGTTTCTTTATAAGTACATTGGGTGATTTTATCTACAATGACTTTATCTGAGGTACATCGAGTCTATCTTTCTTTTGATTCCCTACGCTTCCATTGCGTTTAGCTTCATTGTCCTCTGTCAGTGTTGATTATTTCAGT
>APFE030885327.1:2462-15956 GCA_000404065.3 Pinus taeda
TATCACAACTGTAACAAAGACCTTTTGCTCTTTTTTCTTCCAATTGTTGTGGTGTCAACCTTATAGGTTGTGGAAAACAAGGGGCAACAACACTTCCATCTTTATAGTTGTGAGTGGTATGCTTCATGGTTGCCATAATTTTGCTTTCCATTTTTCTTGCTAACCTAGATGCCTTCTCTAATTAATCAAGTTCCCAAAGGCGAAAATCATGTTGGATATTATCCTTTAAAGTCCCTATGAAAAAATCAATCCTATGCTCCTCTGGAATATTTTTTACCCTTATGTTCAATTTTTGGAACTCCTCAATGTGCTCCATTATTGAACCCTTTTGTTTGAGACTTATCAATTGGCTAAACAAATTGTTTCTTTTTGTATCCTCATAATGTGTTGTCAATTCTTCCATAAAAATTGCCCAAGTGATAATTTGTTTACGAGAGCAAAGCCATTGATACCATACAAACTGATTTGGTTCCAAAGATAAAGTTGCAATACGTACCTTTTGTGTGTTTTGCACATTATTGAGATCGAAAAATTGCTCCATCTGTAATATCCATGTTGCGGGATCCTTGCCATCAACTTCCTCATATCGATTTTTGGAATATGGTGGATCTTCGATCCAACATTAGAGTCTATGAAATCATGATTAACATTTCTTTTATTCTCATCATGAGTTTCCTTTACTACCCTTTCACCATTAGTAAGCATTTCTTATAGAAACTTTGTTAAATAAGTCTTCAAATCTTCCATGCCTATCTTCAAATCTTCCATGCTTGTCTTTAAACCATCCATCTTAGCTTCTACATCTTTCTTTAAACCATCCATCTTAGATTGTGCTGATTTTTGTGCAAGTGACACTTGTTGCACTTGGTCTCGTAATTTTGATATATCACGTTGCATTTCTTCCTCTTCTTCATGAGTCATGCTAGAGCTTTCAAGTTTCCTACTAGGTGTTTGCATTTTCTTTCCTCGGGGCATCAATTACTGATAATAATGCTTTACTCTGCCCTTTTAATTCCTTCAAACTAATTTTTGAAACCAAGCTTATGCAAAAATTTAAAAAAAATACACACCTTTTTTCACTTTGTAGGAGCTCAATATTGAATCTGATGTATCTTTGTAATTTTGGATCATCCAATTCTGAAATTCTGACCTGTAGTAGCCCTCTACATCCTCTAACCAATGCCACCAGTCTGATCCAAATTGGATTCTTGAGGGAAGCGTTATGCCAAATCTCCCACAGTGACTGGATTATAGACTAGTTCAGTAGAGCGAACTTGTACGACGTGCGACAAGTCACTGTTTCGACCTTTCGCTCTAAAAGCTATATAGAAGAAACTATAGTCTGTACTTTTTCTGTACCTTTTTATGAAATTTCAATCCGATGCTCAGAGAAAACGTTATGATGATTTTCCCCAGGTCACATGTTTGGAATGTAATTCAGGAGTTTGCAAAAAGACCAACTTCCTCAAATCATATCTCCGCAAATATAGCGCGAAAAGCTCTGAAATTGGGAACCAAGATTTAGCGCGATGTCTTTTCATATGGGTTTTTTTTTCGACTTCTGAAACGTCGCAGAAAAAAGTTATAGCGAGAATGCCACGATGACCTATTCGGAGCAGCAAAACCCTAGAATCCAAAGCTCTGATACCAAATGTTATGAAACCAGCTCAAGAAAAAGATAGAAAAGATAGATCCACGCCTTAGAGTTCAGCCTCTTTAAGGGGGAAACCTCCTTTACATTACATAAATGAACAATTATTGGATGATTCAAATGACAAAACCTCCTTTCTATATATAGGAGTATAAGGAGTCACAATATAACCCAGCCGACCTAACAATAATAATATAAAGCCACAATAATAACAATACTGGGATTCTATGGCGTACAATAGTAACAATATGGGCACTATGTGGGTACATCAATATAATATGTGGGTACAACTACCATATTAATGGGGTAATAACTAGTATTATAGGGACCCAACATCTGGGCTTGGATTATGGTAAATCTTGTGAGACTTCTCTCGGTTTAGGCCTTAGTGATTTGGGACTAGATTGTGGTAATGCTTGAGAGACAAGGAGATGGGAAATTCCTCAAGGATAGTGATGGATTCTAGATGGCTTTCCGTGTTCGGCTCAGTTGTGATCAGAGCATTAGTTTTGCTGTGGTCACAGTTTGATGAGGGTGGAGGTGGTTTAACCTCTGAGTTCCCTTGGTTACTTTGGATTCGTTTCCTAAGAGATCCCACATTCACGCTTTCAGTATGGCATGGGGGTGACTGGATGAAAGAAAGATTTGGTTCAACCATGTCCAAGGTTGGGTGGTACGTGAAAGTCCCGAACCTGGTCGGATTTGCCTATGATTAATAAAAGCTAAGCCCTCTTACTTCTTTACTTGTTTATATGTGGATTTAATGGTTGTCATATCAATGATATTTATATGGTTTTATGCTGGTTGTATGCATGGTTATATGGCTAGTTCATGTCATAGATATTGCATGTTACTTGTAATTGTTAAAACAATGGATGAAAGACCTAATTTAGGTTATAACAATTCAATATTGGAGAAGGTGGTGATCCTTTTGGTTATGTTTCATAAGTGCTTTCAGTCATTCATGATCTGTCTTGTATCCTAGACCTGTACGTTTCATTTATGCCAAGTGTTTGACCTAATGTTAGTCCTAGTTGGGGATGCTCAGCCCTAATCCTGAGGTTTATTTTCATTTATGAGCATTTTCATCATGTTTTTGATGGATTCTAGGGGTTGTAACAATTTCTGGGCAGAGGTTGGGATTTTGGGCTAGAAATGTGGCTCAAATCCCTGAGACGCTGGCACAAGTCTACTAAGAAGAGTCCATGGACGCTAGCACAGGTCTGCTAAGAAGAGTCCATGGACTCTGGCACATAGGCCTGTGAGAGTGACTCTGTGTTTCTGGAATTTTTCATGCCTATATCATGAGAGTGACCAGGGGTTAAAAGGATTAAAACATTAGTGGGACCCAAGGGCAAGATGTTTGAGTGGCTAACATGTCTCCTAAAGGTGTTGTTGCTAATGTGTATGGATTTTATTAATGTGTTTCATCGATTCCATTTCCTTAAGGTCACCAAGGAGGTTTAATCCATTTTAGTGGCCTCTTTTATCGCATGTTTATGCTGGTTGGGTGGTTGCTTGTGTAGATCTAGGAGGAGGGGGTGCTACATTATCCTAGTAGTGTTTTAGCTTAAACATACCTATCTATTCCTTCTAACATAGATTCTTTTTGTTCATAGAATTTCACCTTTGGAATTTGTATTTTCTTGAACATTTATTAAATGGCATAAGTAAGAGAGTTAACTCAATTTGAGATAGAACATTTTTTGAATAACTAGGTAAAACCTAAGCATAGAATCATATTTTAAACACCTAATTTCTTATAAATTGTCTATCAATAAGGAACTATTGGTGGCTAATCCATGCATGTTGGTTTTGAATTGAAATTAATGATAGTTTTTTTATCAAAATGAAGGACCCAAAAAAAATATTTCATTCCATAAATATCAATTCTAAATTAAAAAATCACACTATGCATCCTTACTTATTCCCATACCAATTGGTTGCATGATTGATATTCTATAGTGCCATCAAGCATTAACTAGTTGACAATATTTATTAACCATTATGTTAATTGATTGGAACTTTTAAATGAGGGTTAAGTCTGATACATCTTGCAACAAGAAACCAAGAGCTTCCACAGTAACATTTTGCATTTGCGAAAGGGAAAGCAACCTAAATTTTATCTTATTAATTAGTCCCTTCTTCATCAAGTTAACTTTTTCCTATTAACTAAGTATGTATTTACCTCATTAAATTTGTATGCCAAACCTACTTTTATGAATTGTTTAATGGATTGTTGATAGATCAAATAGTATGTTATCCTTTGTCACATGAGAATATTGTTAAGATGGGATGATCTTATGTCATTTCATTGCCAAGTATCACATGTGCATGTAGTTTAATGAATAAGGAACACATGCAAGAGGAATGAAAGAGAATGAAAACAAGATTGAAAGTCATTTCAATTCACCAAAACATAAGGAGAAAAGGCGCATTCTCAAAACAAAGAAAACATGGAGGCATGAAAGAGGTACTTTCATACTCAAACCAAGAGTCCTCACTAAGAAAACCTTATCTCCAAATAAGGGCGGAGTAAATAATATTTTATTTTATTATCCCATTCAAGCAACAAATATAAAGAAAATAAAAGTTCCTACCAAATAAAAAACAAGGTAGCATCAAGAAACAAAGTGGTAGAAGTATCCAATAAAGAGAGAAGAAGTAGGAATCCATGTGATGAGTAGGATTTTGTCTTGAGTTAGCCTCACATGTGTTAGTAAAAATTGTAATTTCCTAATATCATGAAGCAAGTATTCTCATATCAAGTTGAATCATCAAGAGAAGAAGATGAAATTTATAGATGGGAACTTGAAGCTAAAGAGTAACCTTAGGTTATTGAAGAGTCAACAAATAGAAGGCCAAATGCCACAAAACAAACTATAAATAAAGCCAATGGATTCAAGCAAAGGATTTTGTTACTAGCATGCAAGTTATATTTCTATATCAATAAAGAGATTGATGTTACAACCATGCTTATACTTTTGCATACATCTATTTCATCTTATAACTTTTCTCTCTTTACTTAGTTCTCTTTGTTCCTATCAATGTGAAAATTCAAAGTTATCAGAATCTTCTCCTATTATGGTGTTTGTCCTTACTTATCATATCCTTTATAACAATTAGTAAGAAACAATTCTCTTCTCAGTGACTTAGGATTATTAATAATTTCTAAGGATCTCTAATTATGCATTTACATGAGTTGGTGCACTATTATCCCTCTTTTTATGTGTCTAATATGTTTTGTTTCAAATTAGTTACTAATTAGTTTTGTGGAAAGGAAGTATTCTTAGAATTTGAACCATGGTGGGAGGGTTTGATTCAGGTTCATTTCGAATATTAATGATACTATTCTCCCTATTATTGATTACATTTTTGGATCTTGTTAGTTAGTCACATTTTATTAAACAATATTGAATCTGTTGCATTTTGTTCCACACTTTCATACCATCATCATTTTACATGTTTTCATTTATGTTCATTAGCTTATAATTAGATATATTAGAGAGTAATCGAATATCCTTCCTTGCAAAAGATATCATGGCCATAACCAAAGGGTTTTCCATTTTAAATGAGAAAGGTCTAATTTCCCCCCCTTATTAGGTACTAAACATTTTTGGTTAAGAAGGGTCATTTCCCCATGTTAATAGTCAACAAAAACAAATAATTAAGTAGCAGTAACCCTAATTCAAGGAACCTTATGGTTAGTGAAATCATATCATAGTTTGATTCCAAAAACAACATTTAAACAAACTATGGTGTAATAGTTAAAGTGTATTTAACTTACTAAGGAGACAATTCAATGTCAACATAATGAGCACATTGAGCCACGTGTGCAATTCACTTAGAATATTCTCCAAATCACACCGTTGAAGTGATCTATTATCATATAGATGATCAAGTTGTTGACAATTTTCACAAGGTCTCTCACAAAAGTCAAATTCCTAAAGCATTGATATATGTTAAGAGTTCAATAAGTTTTCATGGATGCAGATAGGTTCTAACACCTCCTTTCTTTGTTTGTCACTTTTATAATTCCTTTAATCCTATCCTAAGTTGTTATCAAAGGGGGATGTTATGATATTTTGATACTAGGATCTAGATTAAGTTCAACTTGGTATAATGTGGTAAATTAAGGCTAATATGTCCATTTAGTGTGTTTCTTCAATGTGATGTTCAACTTTATTAATGTGATACTCACAATCATGTCTTACACATGAGTGTTCCTATGGTTCAAAATTATTATTGATAATAACTGATATGTGGTTTAACAACTTATTGGTCCATAATTTCTATTTTAAAAAATATAGAGATTCATTTCTTTATCATTAATTGTGAGAAATGTTCATATAAAATATTTCCTTAATTAATTATTTAAATACAACGACAATTTTTTTTAAAACAAAAAATTTTTACATATTTACCTATATAATTTACTATATTTTTAAATAAAAAATATAATTACTAAATAAAATTATAAATAAATCAATAAATAATTTCACTGTTTACATTAAATTTAAATATTAATCAAAATCACTTAATGTATAATAATAAAAATAAAGAAAAAAGTATAACTATTATAATAATTATAGAAAATAATAAAAAATCCAAGTCAAAGAAAAAGAAAATGGAAATGCACAATTAACACAAGAGCAATAATCAAAAATAAAAACATAACCAACAACAATGTGGTAAAACGTGGGATTAAATCATTACAATTCACAACCTAATTTATTTATAATTTTCAAGTATCCAATGGCAACGGCTATCAGGTGAAACGGAAAGAGTTATATATATATATAAAAGGAAGGATGGTTGTTGTAGTTTTTTATTTTTATATTTATTTGATGTATATATGAATTTATGTTAATGAATTAATTTTGGTTTTATTAAATTTAAGGGATTAAGTTTTATTTTCTTTTAATTATTTTTGAAATGAAAAAATATTTTGATTTTTTTCTGTTTGGTAAATTTGAAGTTAAATATAAATCTAGAATGATATTATAAAAATTTCACATCTCATATATATAAAATGTATTTTAATGTTTAATTTTATTAAAACCTTGATTTAATCTCTATAGAATATCCACAAAAAGTTTTTAGTAGTAGTGAGAGTAGATGTTTAAAAAATATCTAAGAAAACATAAAACTTTTTTTCTTTTAAATTTAATTAAAAAAATGTTTTAAAAATTAATTTACAATAAAATATTAATAGAATAATTTTGACTGTGAAATGAGTTATGGTGGTTTTGGGTATTTGATATTGATAACCCATGGTATTGGCCCATGCTACTGTAACAAAGCATATTTACAAGGTAATAAAACCCATGAGAAAGTGGTTGTGAATATCTATGGTTCAACGTCTTGTTATATTGTAAGTTTATTGTAAGTATTAAGTTTTTATGTGCTTATTAATTAAATTTAAATATGGTTGTGGTTCTAATATTTATGTATGATTTTTAGATATCTTATTTATGGATATGGTTCTAAGAATCATGCATAATTTTTAGATATTTGTGTATTGATTTTTAATGCGAAAATAAATCCTTCAAAATAGCTCATACTCAAGTAAATAACATGTTGACCATGAGTTACTTCCCACCAAAATTTAAGCAAGACCCGGGGTAAAAAATGGATAGAAATAAGGACCTTTTTTAGGGGCAAAAATATAAATGTGTAGACTTAGTAGTGGTTACTACCCACCAAAATTAATGCAAATGGTAAAATGGTACAATTGATCTTAATTTATAGCTACTATTTATATGTTATATATTTCAATGATATGTATATTATGATTTTCTTTTATTTAAAAATTGTTTGAAATTTTATTAATAAAAACAAATTTACAATATAACAAAATGAATTTTATTATTTTGATTACTTTTAATTTATTAGTATAGAATTGCAACATTTAATTTATATGGTAAAATAATCTTAATTTTATAGCTATTATTTAATATCTTATATATTTTAATGATATGTATATTAATGATTTTTCTTTATCTAAAAATTGTTTGAAATTTTATTAATATTAAAATAACAAAAATTTTATGATTTATATTTTTTAAGTTATTATTAATTGTTATATCAATTTAGCAATTGAAATGTTTATACTCTAAAGACCCTACAACATAATTACAGACCCTACAACATCTCTCTTTTACTTAGCTCTATATGACTTTTCCTTCTTAATTTTTTCCCTTACATATAAATGTAAATATTTACAAATATTTAACACCACTTCAAAATCAACTCAATACTACACATATATAATATAAAATACAGTGAAATAAATAAAATATTATAATTTTTTTTAATATTATAATTAAATCTTTCTATTCACTTTATTGAAATATTATATTTTTTTTTTTGTTAATGTTATAATCAAATTTCTCCCCATTTCATTTAGATAAAATTCCAATTATTTAACTTTTACTAAAATAAATATTATTCCTTCTCATTTACTTAATTTTCATGTTTATGTTGATGGTTTAATGCTTCGGGACAAAGAGTTATTTTTATTTTTTAAATAAATTAAATTCATTATTTTATAGTACCAAACTAAGCAACACATCACTTTGAAAAAAAAAAACTAGATTAACCCGTCACTTTAAAGATAAACATTGATGTTTGAGTAAAACATTAAATGTAATATTCTTTTTCCGGAGCTTTACTTCATTCCTCATATAAATTTGTTTTGGATTTTGAAGCGTCGGTGCTAAAACTTTGATAAAGTGAAATTCCTTTCTTCCCCGGAGAGTGTATCTTCCAATCTGTCCTAGCTAGCACTAAAACTTTGAATAAGTGAAATACTTTTCTTCACCAACCATATAAATCTTTCTTTCTAAAATCTTATTCCGAACATTAGACTTTCGCAGCTATGCTATATTTGGTATTATTATGTTGAAGGTGTTTTCAGAAAGTCACATCTCTCAAAACCTTCATAAATACAACATGGTTTTGGCTTGGTGGTTAATCTAAGTGTTCACTATCTACCATGTGTTAAGGCCAAAACATCACTACAAAACCACTATTATGTAATCACACTTTGCATGACCCTTTTGAAGGCTAGCATATTCATGTCTTCGATTGAATCTACACTTGTCATATTAAACAATATGATTGTGAAGTTGACAATCCCCTTTCTAAACTTGTTGAGGACTTTTAGCCTCTTGTCATGTGAGTTATTACCTTAGAATCATTTGTTTTTGCATATGGTATCCATTTGTAAGGAAAATTTATCTTTAGGAAGATAATTCTCTTATATTTACACCATTACTTGTATTTGACTAGGTATTCATAGACATGAGCTTGTTAGGGTTGACATTGTAGAGATAGAGATTGAGATATTCTCTATGGAAGTCCTTGGTCATGGGTCATAGGATCTTATAGTAGGTGATGTATTCTAAGTAGTTATCTTGAACTAGCTCTTGTCATTTGGATTCATATAGTTTGGGGTTAATAATATGATCGAAATCAGTAATGCATTTATCCTCTCAAATATCCACGAGGTTGAGATTGCAATTCTGGAAATTATAAACATTAAAACACTTACAAAATTGAGGTTCCCTACATCTAATTCATAGAACTTTCAATCCAATGAATAAATATGAATGATTTATTCAAACAACAATTACTTCAATTTTGTCCAACCTTTTTAGTATGCAAGCACAAGAAGCTAGAGGCTAAAATATACTTGAAGGAGAGATGAGTATTATTGAACTTAAGATATAATCTTAAACAACACACATATTCAAAAAAGACTTTTCTCATAGCAATTGTGCAACAACATTAAATTTGATTTCTAGTTTCATGTAGACATGCCAAAACATATAACATTTCAATTTCATTGTCCCAACAAATTGCCTCATAAAACAACCAAGAAACTATCTATAACAGTGAGTAACCAAAGTCTAATTTTCAAAACCATAAAATATAATGTTTGGGCAATATTAGTACACTTCAGATATTATCTTCAGTACCACAACTTATCCCAAGTCAATACAAAAATTACATTAAATTCATCATAAGTAAGGACTCTCCAATTGCTTCACAAACCCTAGCTAGGGCATTGACAATCAACAATAACCCCTAACTAGAAATACAAAGGTCTAGCAATGCATTTCATCAGGCTATCTAGCTTAGCACAACAAAGACTCCACAACAAGGTAACATCAACACGAAAAACTCCACCATTGGATCCCCACTTTGATCCCACAAGTTGCCATGGAGATTTACCAAATATGCATCATGCAAACCCTACTTTTCATCAAGCTCTACAAATATTGGTCTAGATTTCATCCCATAAGCCTTTATTTCAGCTCACACCATGACTTCAAGGTAAATCGTAGTGCTCTAAGAACTCTTCTCAGAGGATTTACTTTTACAGGAAAAACATGTTTCTTGAAAGAAACAAGTTTTTCATGTATTTTCAATTTTTCTTCATATGGGTCTACTCAAAAGTATGCAAAGTGGGTACAAGTTGGACAAAAAAAATATTTTTGTATCCAACACAAGTACTTACACTTGACATTTAAGTAAAACTATAAGGAGATAAATCAAAAACATGATTTAAAAAAGTATATTTCTTATGTTTCCTTCAATAATATTTATTCCTAAGGATGACATCATCATCTTGAATCTAATTGGTTCTTTTAAAGTTCATTTTGTCAGTAACTTCTTTGTTTTGAGACCTATTTTGGACCTCAAATTTCCTCTAATGAACCATCCCACTCATGCATCACACAAGCATAGAGAGTTAATCAAGGTTACACATATGCATTTCAATAGTAATTAATGACAAGCACTCTCTCCTCCCCTTATATAGAAGTAGGTGAAGGAGGCCAACAATAGAAAATGGATTATGCTCATAAGAAATTTAATTGAAGCTATCATAGTAGGTCCACGAGTGGAGCACTCCACCACCAAGACAATGCACATGTCACTAGGTGGTTGGGTACCTCCTCCCAAGTGGACTACTCTCCAAGTTAAGCTTCCACATGTTAAGCACTCCTAATAACAAGGTTTCATTCTCTCGAGGAAAACCTCCTAATTTCCAATGTTCCCCCATACATTTGTGTGTTTTGGGTCCACACCAAGCTCAAATTTAACACCCTCCATGAAAGACTTCCTCAATCCAAACACTCAACTTCCACTTGTGTGCCCATAGGGTCTAGATGCTCCTAAGACCAAGCACCCTACCTTCTCATGCTCTGTGCTCCTCTGCAGGATCACCAAATTCCCATGCCAAAAAACTGTTTCTGTTTGCCACAAACTAAGATATACTAAGGAGTTTTTCCATGGTGAGGATGTTGTTCCACGGTCAATTAATATCTTTTATAAATTAAAGACAAAATAAAACAAAGGGGTGACTAGGTAGATAAGGATTTCCAAGTCACTATGAACTACAATATACCACCTTGGTAAACCAAGTATTTATGTACATGTAGGCAATCTCCTTCAATTTTGTGTTTGGTGTATCACGAGTGACAAGGCGAACAACTCGGCTACCTAAGGCAAGATAGAAACCTAGTGGGGACATCCAAAATATACCCTAATTTACGTGGAAGTATAGTCTGTGAGTGTGTTTTCTAATGTGTAACCGTTCGATGAGAGCATTCCCATATACTTATCATGAGTGGAGCACCGTCCAATATACCTGAAGGTAGGTGGAGAACAATCAGATACACTTATGTATGTAGAATTGGATATCACCCCTAGATTGTAACACTGACAAGAAATGATAGCTCCTACATTTAAATATGTTGGAACACATCTCTAGCGTAGACCTCTTGATGTTTGCATTAAGTTTCAAATGCTCCTTTGGTTAATTGAGGTGAATTTTAGAGTTGATCTTGAATTATGTTTCAATTTCATGGCTCAAAAATTGATGTCACCTAAACACACCTATTATGCAACTAATATGACAAAAATAAATATTTTTGTTTTCCATCTTAATAGTGAAATACCTAACTAAGTAGGGAAAGAATAAATCAATCAACAATGCAACAAACAAGTGATGCAATAATCGATCTCCTCAACTTCACTATTCCAATCAAAATCAAAGCCCTATTTGCAATGCAAATAATGGTTTTTATTTTCTTTTATTTTAATGTTTCAAATGCAAAAAAACATATGAATGCAACTAGATCGTTGATGAAATGAAATTGTTGGGTTGTGTTATATTTTTCCACGACTAACCCACGTAGTTAACTGGGGGTTAGAAGGGGGGTAGAGCCCCCCCTTCGTTGCGCTGATTGCGTAGCAAGGGGAGTGACAAGGGGTTTGAGGGGTGCAGGTATCCCCACTCTATGGGGTTTTGGGGAGTGCCCCAAATTTTTTTTTTTTGGACCCTATGTTAGGTTGGGCAGACATACCTATGGTTTTGTGCATGATTTTCGCACATGGTTTTGGACGCGATGGTTTTTGGTCCATGGTTTTCGACGCAATGGTTTTCGGTCCATGGTATTGGATGCTTTGGCATGTATAAATATGTATTGTAACATTGAAAGGAAAATAATGAAAAATCAAGCTGGTAGTCCCGATTTTGGGATCTAGGGGAAAAACTATGTGTGTATGTGTTTTATGTGTTATGCTCTCGCATTGTTTATTTTTTGTGTTTTAGAATTCATATGCAGGTAATTTCTATACAGGGTTAAAACCTACATCTAGTATCAGAGCTATTTCAGTTTCATGGGGATGCCTTTGTTGCTAAGGGGTTTCGCTTGGGCCTGTGGTAGACCCCGTTTAGTGGGAGATCTGCAGGATCAATTCTGGTGGTAAAAGAAGATGGTGAGCAGTGGAAAGATAAAGATCGTGAAATTTAATGTTCAGAGTTTTGATTTGTGGAAACTCAAGATGGAGGATCTGTTGGTGGATAAAGATCAGTGGATCATGGTAGATCCGGGTACTAAACCAATAGGAGTGTCTAATGAAGAATGGAAGAAGTTGGATTGGAAGGCAAAGAGCATAATACAATTGTGTGTCTCAAATTCAGTATTGTTGAATGTATCAGGGGAAGCTATGGCGAAGGATTTGTGGGACAAGTGAGGGACTTTGTACCAATCTAAATCTCTAGTGAATAAATTATTCCTATGAAAAAAGTTGTATAACATAAGGATGAAAGATAGAGACTCAATGAAAGAGCATCTGAATGCATTTAATATTGTGGGAAGTTAGTTATCATCTATTGATATCAAAATTTCAGATGAATATAAGTGCATTAGTTTTTTCTGTTCTCTACCAAATTCATGGGATAGTCTGGTTATTGCAATAGGTAGCAATGCAACTGCCTGACAATATGATGAAATAGTCTCATCCTTGCTGATAGAGGAGATGAGACAGAAAAATATGGAGAGCCACAATGGTGATGCCTTGTCTGTACGAGGACGGTCCTAGAACGGAAACAAAAATAAGTCATCGAGTGGGAGATCTAAATCTAGAGGGTAATCTAAATCTCCAGGAAAACCTGTAAAGGTGGTGTGCTGGAAATGCGGAAAGGAAGGGCACTACAGAAGGGACTGTAAATATAAAGCTCCTGAGAAAGGAAAGGGATCTGATGATGCTCCTTCTGCGGAGGCGAAAACCACCTTAGATGAGGGTGGGGATGTGTATTTCGATTCTTCAAGTACACATGTAGATCATGAGGCATGGTTGATTGAATCAGGTGCAACCTTTCACTTCACTCCCCATAGAGAGTGGTTATGCAAGTATGAGAAATACGATGGTGGTGATGTCTTCTTAGGGGATGATAGGAAGGCTAGAATCATTGGTCACAGAAAAGTAAAGTTGAAGTTGCAAGGTGGAAGGGTTAGAACACTTCCGGGTGTTCTACATATTTTTGC
>APFE030885327.1:16701-55223 GCA_000404065.3 Pinus taeda
AGGTAACTTCTATTAGATTACTTTTATCTATTGTTGTTGCTTTTTATTTTGAGGTAGAACAGATGGATGTGAAGACAAAATTTCTTCACGAGGATCTGGAAGAGGAGATCTACATGAAGCAACCTGAAGGCTTTGCGGTAAAGGGTAAGAAAGAATTGGTATGCGAGTTAAAGAAGTCTTTGTATGGGTTAAAACAGTCACCAAGGATGTGGTATTAGAAATTTGATACATTTATACAAGGACTTGGCTACACCAGAAGCAAAGCAGATCACTGTGTGTATTTTAAATTAATTGGTGACCATGTTATTTATCTAGTCTTGTATGTGGATAATATGTTGCTTGCTGGAAATGGAAAAGAAATTGTCCAGAATTTGAAGACCCATTTGTCCTCCAAATTTGACATGAAAGATCATGGTGCTGCAAACTATATTTTGGGCATGGAGATTAAAAGAGATCAGACAAAGAGGAAGCTCTGGTTAAACCAGAGGAAGTATGTCAAGACAATATTGCAGAGGTTTAATATGTAGGAGAGTAAACCGGTGAAGGTTCCTATTCCTGTAGGTGTAAAGTTATCTGTTTAACAGTGTCCCAAGACACAAGAAGAAGAAGAGGACATGTCCTGTGTTCCATATGCAAGTGCAATCGGTAGCCTGATGTATGTGATGGTCTGTATTATACCAGACATTGAACATGCAGTGGGAGTATTGAGCAAGTTTTTGTCAAAACCATGGAATGAGCACTGGACAACAATGAAACGAGTTTTCAGGTATTTGTGTGGCACTAGTGATTATGGTTTGTGCTACCAAGGAAGACCAGGATTAGACAATGTGTTGGATATTCGTGGCTTTGTTGATGCAGACTGGGCTGGAGATCTGGATCAGAGAAGATCTACAAGTAGGTATGTGTTTAACCTATTTGGAGGTGCAATCAGTTGGATGAGTAAGAAACAATCTGTAGTGGCATCATCAACTACAGAGGCAGAATACATGGCAGCCACTCATGTAAGCAAGGAAGCAATTTGGTTGCAAAGATTGTGTTCAAGTATGGGGTTAGTACAAGGAGCTATAAGGATAGACTGTGATAGCCAAAGTGCAATTTTCTTGGCAAAGAACCATGCATATCATTCAAAGTCAAAGCACATTGATGTTTGGTATCATTTTGAGAGGGATATGATAGAAGACAAAAGGTGTTGCTAGTAAAGGTGGACACTTTGAAGAATATTGCAGATGCATTGACAAAATATGTGAGCTCTGAGAAGTTCTCTTGGTGTAGAGAAACAATGGGCATTGGAGGGCTGGATAAATCACTAATCTCTCTTGTGGCCCCTTGTGGAAAGAAAACAACAAGTGGGAGAATGTTGGGTTGTGTTATATTCTTTCCATGACTAGCCCACGTAGTTAATCGAGGGGTTAGAAGGGGGGCGGAGCCCCCCCTTCGTTGCACCGATTGCATAGCGGGGAGAGTAACAGGGGGTTTGAGGGGTGTAAGTAACCCCACTCTATGGGGTCTGGGGCAGTACCCTGGAAAATTTTGGTTTTGGACCCTATGTTAGGTTGGGCGGACCTACCTATGGTTTTATGCATGATTTTCACACATGGTTTTGGATGCGAATGTTTTCGGTCCATGGTATTGGATGCTTCGGCATGTATAAATATGTATTATAACATTGAAAGGAAAATAATTCAAAATCAAGCTAGTAGTCCCGATTTTGGGATCCAGGGGAAAATCTCTGTGTGTATGTGTTTTATGTGTTATGCTCTCACATTGTTTATTTTCTGTGTTTTAGAATTCGTATGCAGGTAATTTATGTACGGGGTTAAAACCTACAGAAACCACATAGGATTTAACTGTAATGTAAAAATTACTTTTCAAATTCAACAATCAATCTATGCATACAAACCCGAATTGACAAGAAGAAAGAAAGAACGAAACAAAATATTATCAAAAGGTGATGACATTAAGAGGTGATTAACACTCATACACAATTCAATCCCCCCCTAATAATTGAGGGGGATTTTGTTTCGCAAAAATGAAAGAAAAACCACACAATTCCACATAAATATTGGGTTTACAGAGACAACGACAAACTCAAGGGCTCAAGATAACTTTTTGAGCCAAATAAAAATGGAAAGAAAGGAAAAGGAATGCAAATTTTTTCATTCTACAGGAATCCATGCAAGTGCAGAACAGACACACGTGCACTGTAGTGCAGGAATAGAGAAGGAATAGGAGTGTTAAAGCACTCTATCTCAAAACAATGGAGTGTGCTAAGGATTTTTCAGTCAAAACATGAAGCAAGAAACCTAATCAATCTCAAAAATGTGTTTTCCTAAGGTTAATCAATGTCTAAATGAGTCATTCAAGGCCACTTTGACAGGTGAAAATTTTCAACTATTAAGGAAAACACTAAGGGAAAAGCAATCCCTAGTATGGTCGCAAATTTGTTATCCGAAATTTTCACAATTGCAGACAAAGGTGAATTCCCTAGATCTAGTGGTCTAATCTAGAACATTAAAAGAGAAAAACATGAAGTCTTCCTTAGAGAAATTAGAGGAAAGAAGCCTACCTCAAATTTGTAACAAGCCTTTGTTTCCTCCTTGCTTGTAAGCTCCAACTCTAGCTCCAAGTGCTCTAATTAGAACTTGCACACACGATTAAAACAAGCGAAGGATCCACAACATGTACATAGCATAATATAAAATCTTTATTCAATGAATCAACATGGAATTAAAATACATGATTGTAGACATAACACAACACATATAGGAAAACAAGATGCTCCTTGTATTTCTAAATATAGGAGAGATTTTACAACCATAAATAGACGTTGATCTTGTATAAATCTCCCCAAGTTGACTTGTCCTTCCTTGTCAAAAAGCACGCCTCTACACCAACCCTAATTCATGAATGTAATGACTCATTTAGGTTCAAAGAAGCAACATGAGGGAACTAGCAATCTCCAAAATCCAACCCAGACCTTATGGGAGGCAATAAATTTATAGGAGGAGTATGGTAGTTTGGGAATTCTTATCCAATTACCAATCTAGGCTTGAGATCCACTTAAGAGTGGAAGATGAGCTCCAGGGATAAAATATAAGGTCTCCAAGATAGGATTCAAGTTCTCTATCCATCGAAAATTGTTAAAACTACCTTGGAAGCTTTTAGAAGAGGAAGCTTCGGAAATATTTTTTAATTTTCTCGAATTTATAAAATTAGTGCACCTGCAGAAGGGAGCACCAAGTGTTTATTAGAGAAGATGAACATGCATGCAAGATGCTTTGAATGCAAGTAGCTAAGGAGGTAGGGTGTGTTGGGGCTAAAAACAATGGTTTTGGGAAACTTTTCTTAGAAACTCAAACTTTTTGGAGAAGTGATTCTTAGGGATTTGTGAGGGGATGATGAAAAAATGTTCATGGATATTGATTGATCCGGTTTGCAGGTACTTTGGGATGATGTGACAAAATGGATTGTAACACCATATAATTTAGAAATTTCCCAAATGTGGTTTACAATTCCAAAATGACTAGTACACATGTGAAGAACCAAGTATTGTTGTCGCCTTCAGTGATCCAAGTGGCCCAAATTTTAGGTTTCAATATAATACTTGATTGCGTAAATTCCTATTTTTTTATTCTAGTTCTCTAATCTTCTATTGTTCATAATCAATTAAAATGTCTTCTCTTCAAAGATATAGATACAAAATTTTCTCTTGTATCTTATCCAAGGAACCATAAGTCTCTTCCTTTTCTAGTTTTGACCATTTACATACAACTTCCTTCAAAGTTTTAAATTCATATTAAACTAATCCATAGGAGGTACTCTAATCAAACTAAATATATGTTTCCAAATTGAATGAACAAGAGACCTAAAATTAACATCATCAAGTAATCCTCGGTTGAATCAAAATGGATAATTCCACCTATCAACCTCCTCCATTTCTAAGAAAATTTCTTTATGATCTTATATGGATTCATTACTTATGAGAGAATGAATGGACATACAACTTTGCATAAGAGTATCCTTAATTAAAAATTTGTCCAATCTCTTCCCTAATGCACTTTCACCTCTTATGGTGTTTGACCATGTTGGATGTAACTTCAAAGGCTCTATATCTACCATACTAGTCATTTCCATCTAATGACGGAAGAAAACAACCACTCTATCTCCTAGGTACTTTGACCCCATACTTCTCTCCTTGAAAATCTGAAATTTAGGTCCCCTACTATGATTAGGATATCTGTGTGGATGAAGCCACTATTCAACATCTTCAACCAAAAAGGTTCCCTATTTTCATAGGGTCCACCAAATTTAGTATTGTTAATGGAAATCTGATTAAGGTAATAATACCTTCCATAAGAATCCCACCTAAATGAACTAAACTTTTAAAATATCCCTCTCTAGGGGACCAAATAGAGAGTAATCCTAATGATATACAACATTAAACTTCCACCCCAACAATAAACTAGAAAACAAATCAATTGCCTTTGAGCTCAAACACATTGTCTCTTGTAGAAACACAACATCTAGATTATGGAAAAAGAAAAGCCGTTTAAGGGCATTTTGCTTAAGGGACCCCCCCAATCACCTCACATTTAGGGATAGAATCATCATTATATAATTCTTGGTCCAAGGAGCTCTTCTCTAAGGCCCCTAAAATAAGGATGGGAGTAAAAAAATGAGAGGTCTGAACATGCAAATGCACTTTTCCTTGTGCCCCTCCCTCTCCTACTCTATAATTTGGTGATACAAAAAATCCCCTCTTCTACATTTTCTTCCACAAGGTATAATTTGACTCCATTAGCCTCAGACCTGGACCTCTTACCTTCTACTAAATAAAGAAAATTCATGAAAGGAAATTTATTAAGAAGAGGAGAATGATTAAAGTATAATTTTCCAGTTGTTTCTCCTTGTGTAAGTTTAACCTTACTTTTATAGCTTCAAAGATCTTATTCTTATTGATGCAGGATGCATCTTCTTTACTTCCTTAATTTATATTTATCATTGAAAGCAGAGTAGATATAACTCTTGATAACTCTCCCAAATATGAAGTCAAATAATCCTTAAGGCTCCCCTAATCCTCTCGCCCCATTGCTACTCCTAGATCAAACCTTCCCCAATCGATATCTCATCATCACTACTTACAAGAACCTTGAATTATGTGTTTTGAACCACCTTTTTTTCTTCAATCTATCCTCAAACTAAGTATTCAAGTAATACTTTTGATATTTTCTTATGAAAGGGAAAAATCAAGTCTTGAGGATTTGAGTCCTAAATTGACTTTTGCATGTTAATTCCTTCCAATTGAATAATAGATTCATTTGCTAAAAAATCCCAAAATTTATTTCCTTTTTATTCTTTGGAGAAAAGGGCCGCCAAATTTCTCTCCTTCCCTAGAATTTCAATGACAATGATTTGTTAATTGATTTTTGGATGCAGGGCCAAATCTTGAGCAATCTTTTCTTGAGCAACCTCCTTCCTTCTTTTTTCTACTTCTAAAAATGACTCTTCTTTTTTATTTTGTTCTAAAGAAACCCCATCCCTTGAGTAAATCCCTTGAACTACAAGCTCTTCATTTTCTATTGACCCCATGGTTTACCTTTAAAGGACACTCATGCAATATGTTCTCCATCTTCTTGTAATGAGCACATTGGGAGAAGAAAAATACCCCCAACTAATCATCAGATATGCCATTATCCCTTTGCTAATGTTGATTTCCACGAGAACCCTTAGAATCTACTATTATTCTAGCCTTAACTTATATTCCTTTACCAATAAAGTTTTTCTAATTTCATTCTTAATTGCACCAAGATCTTTCTCAGTCTAAAACTATGGTGAGAGCCCACAAATTAGGAGCCACACATGCCTTACTAAAAAGGCTTTGTTTCTCGAGTCGAATCTTGAATACCACTAGAAGAGGATGATACTTGACTCCCCCATATCCATGGCCACTTTAACATTTCTTTAGAATCCACCTTCGATTTGAATTGAAAGATAATCCATCCTTTTACGAGAATGTGGAAGGCTGGTGTATATCCCAACCTTGGTCCCAAAAAATTTGAAAGCAAACCAGTCAAGTTGTATCGATTAATTTTTTTATCTAGGAATATGTTGATGACTTTGACTTCAAAAATAATAATTTCAAAATATACGTTGAGATCAAACCCTCAAAATTCCTTGATTTTAACTTAATACATTTTGTTTTTCTTCTATTTTGAAGTTTCTCCTCGTGACCCATTTTAGAGCGCTTCCTTCTCCCTCAAGGTTCAATCCCTCTGCAATCTACATATTACTTACTTCATATTAAGGATTTTCATAAAAGCCTTTTGAGATTAAGGATCCACCACTAACCCTTTCACCTAACCACACTTCTTCCTAACATGTCACATTATAACCTACATCTAACACATTTTTTTATGTAGGCTGACATCATTCTGAAAACCCTTTCCTATCAATCCTTCGTAACATTTTTTACGTGATCATGTCGAAGAATCTCCTTATATTCCTCATCAGTTTTAAATAGAATAGGGTCACTCAAAAAAGCTTCATCCTCCAACTCAAAAACCAACTCAACCTCAAGATCTTATTCCATTTCCTTCATTTTTGTTGGTATTAAATTGCTCCTTCAATTGTGCCAGCTACCAAGACTTGTCACATTGTGTAGGATAGTGAATCCTTGACTAGTTTTTGGATCTATGACTCAGAGAATTGTGCTCTATCTAAAAAATTATCAGAAAAAGGTTTTCTTGAACTCGAAGATTTCCTAAAGCATCAAAATATTTTCAAATAAATCACCTCAAAAAATCTTGTCAAAACTTATTATTACATGTAATTTTTTTTTAATAATTTTTTTAACCAAAATAATAATTATTTTAAATTAAACTTAGAATAATTATTCGTGTCTTGTTTTCCTCACAGAATTGATAAAATACTTATCAACCTTGTTTTTCCAAGTTTTCTACATGTTATTTGTCTTACATAAATATCTAAAAAATAAATTATTTAAAAAAATTAAAT
The DNA here is from genome assembly GCA_000404065.3 of Pinus taeda. Lineage (NCBI taxonomy): Eukaryota > Viridiplantae > Streptophyta > Pinopsida > Pinales > Pinaceae > Pinus > Pinus taeda. The sequence continues at coordinate 23,716 of APFE030885327.1, forward strand.
CAAGTTTTTGCAATATTATTTCTTGGCCCTTGATATGTAGAGGATATGGATCTTCAATATTCATAAACTATTTTTTTTGTAATACAGTTTTTCTTTTGTTTGACCAATACGTTGAGAATGCAACTTACTATTTCCTTGAGTGGCTAAGGAATTTGAAATGAACTTTTCAACCTTATTTTAATCAAAATGTCAAGTTTTAGGATGGATGTTATCTTAGTTTAATCATTAGCTTGCATATCATCTTAGCTTAATGATAAACTTCCATATTTAGTTCTTATTAGTCCCTGCCCTCCGGGCTGGCAGGGACTATAGTAATCAGTTTGTGTCGGTGGCTATTAGTCTGACACGAAAACCAAGAATTTATTTGAACTTAGCCCAAAGTTTCTTTGCATGCCATACAATATTTTATATTTTCTTTAGCTTTTAACCAATCAGAATCATTTTCATCTTATTTGGCCTCCAAACGAGGTATGGAGGCTCAAAAGTTAGGAAAAAGTTAGGAAACAATGGGCTAATTAAAGCAATTCGAAGGCTTGATCAAGTAATGCTATGTTAGCATTAGCATTAATCGGTAAACATTTAATGTTAAGAAAATGTATGGCTTATGGGGGTATTTTGTTTGATGGTTCGCAGCTGTTGGCAGCTGTTCTTCATGAAGTGCTGTACGTGTCTTCATGAAGTGCTGTACGTGTCTTCATGAGTTATTTTCTTGGCACCGCCTTGTTCAGGCTCCACTGCCATATATTCCAATATTCCAGAGATCCTTGTGCCCAGAGATCCTTGTGCCATATTGCTCTGTATGCTTGGCCCGGTTCTGCTCTTATTTTCGTCCTCCTGCTTGGCCCAGTTCTGCTCTTATTTTCGTCCTCCTGCTTGGCCCGGTTCTGCTCTTATTTTCGTCCTCGTCGTGGCAATATTCCAAAGATCCTTGTGCCCAGAGATCCTTGTGCCATATTGCTCTGTATGCTTGGCCCGGTTCTGCTCTTATTTTCGTCCTCCTGCTTGGCCCGGTTCTGCTCTTATTTTCGTCCTCGTCGTTTTGCTTTCGTCCTCGTCGTTTTGCTTGGCCCGGTTCTGCTCTCGATGGATGCACCTGCAGATTTCTATTATAGTAAGTTAAACATTAAACAATGTCGCTAATTCTAAATGCCGCGAATAGTCTATTTATATTTTATTTGTTTATTATCTATTTTTATTCTATTCATTCCATAAATTACCTTTGAGTAGCTATAGAATCTGATATTCCATAGCCACTCCTTTCTTAAAAAAGAGGTATTAGTTATCAATTCAATCGGTTGATGATTTGTAGGTAATCAAATTGAAACACTATACGGTTCTCACTGAAGGAAGAATTTCTTTAGAAATGCAAAGAGATAAGGGTATATGAATCATTCATTGGTATAGAGCAGCAACTTACAGTCGCTTCTAGCAGTTCTGGAGACAAGCGATAAACCTCGTCAACAGCTTGTCGGAACTTGTATAAGATGTCGGCTTCTTCAACCCTAAAACTTCCTCATACGTCTCACCTGCAGTTAATCAAATATCATTAATCAAAAGCTATTCTCCTATGTAATCTTCTTACTTGTTTGGCATATCGGCTATATATGATTGGTATATTTTCTACCGAATTAAAAGTTGCTTGCATTTGAACAAAGCATTGTTTTTAAATTTTGGCATTTGGTATAAAACAAACGGTGTCAAATATACTCATGTTTGGTGTCCTTTCATTTTCTGTTGCCTTTTTAATAAAACATAAGTTTTGTGACTACAGGACAGACACAGTACATGGTTTTCCTAAAATAGCAGCAAAACCCAAGATATCGAATGACATGATGAAACCACATAAAATACTGTAATTTTTCCAGCTGTGAGAGAATGAAATTACAAGGCTGGTTAAACAATACACCTTGTTTTAGGAATTTTACAAAAATAAATTCTTCCGCAAATGACAATTTTGCCATATCGTTGCCTCCCATATCATGTCATGATACAAAGATTCAACAATTATATCACTGAGAACAAACTTGCAGTGACTAAGATGATTACCTGCAATGAAGAAGCCCCTGTGCTAACATGTACAAAGTAAAAATCTTCAGCAATATCTCAAGCAAGATATCTGTACAATTTCCGGTCCGTCTTATTCCTTTCTAAGAACTCCCGTTCAATGAGCGACTCTATTCGTTTCTTTATTACAGCAGGGTATTGGCATTCTCAGGGTCTTGACGGGCTTCACGGTAACCTGCATCTAATATTCTGTTTCCTCTGTGGGTGCTCGTCCAAACTCCGTGTTGCATACTACTCACCAGGTTTTCCCTGCTACAAGACTTTATAATAAAAAACTTGGCATTCGAATACTCTCTGCTAAATCTTGTTGCTGCCTCGTGGCTTGCATGCACGTGGCTTGCGTGGCTTTACGGAGGAATTGTGTAATTTACCATGGTTTATTGGAGCTAGTTAAAAGCACGGAAAGACTTTGAAGACTCTAGAGTAGAGGTCGGTGAGGCTGATCGCTTTAAAAACACTTCCAAATGTCTTTTAAACTTTTAAAATAAAGACCTTTCGAAAAAGACAAATGCTATTTTGATATTTATACAAATGTGTGAATAATTCGAAAAGAAAAGAAAATCTAAAAGATGGGATATTATGGACATTTAATATTTCAAGAAAATGAAGTGTGCTTCTGTCTGAAAATACATGTAAGGGTTAAAGGTATTAAAGAAATCCTTTCTTCGGGCAGCAAACGTTTCTGTGATGACAATGGATGCACTTGCTCAGAACATTGTACTGAACCGCGGTTATTTTAAAACATGGGGAGGTATTGATGTCGGAGACAGCGTGTAATAAACATAAAAAAGCAGGAACCACCTATGGAACCACCTATGACGAGCGACTGTCTTGCAGTGGACATCGTCCCATGGACAGCCATGAAATGCACAATCTGCATAAATTATTGGCAATGCTGTCTTTCTCTGTGTTACAATCTGCATAAATTTTTGCCAATGCTGTCATTGTCTGTGTTCGTGTAATCATGATAGAGAAAGAGCAGCCACATCAGACAGTCCAATCCTCCCAGTCCATACTCATAGTTGTAACGTGTAGTACAAACAATCATTCATTCATAGCAAGCAATGGCGTTCACTATTGCAAACTTCCTTTCTCGGGTCGTCATTCTGAGTGTTGTTTTGGGAGCAAACGCAGCAGGTGAATGTGCAGTGGAGTCTGAGGCGACGAAGCTGGCGCCGTGCATGGAGGCCGCTCAGAACGCAAACGCTCCCGTCTCAACCGGCTGCTGCAACGCCGTCCACAAATTAGCCAACGAGCCCGCCTGCCTCTGCTCCGTCATGCTCTCCAAAACAGCCAAAGCTGCAAGAATCGATCCCGCCGTTATGCTTGAGCTGGTGAACTTATTGTTTGACTATTGGGCTCGGGCAGGGACTAGCTGCCTCGCAGCCCGTCTTGTTTAAAATGAAAAAGGATATGCTATTGAATTTTCTAAAGGAACGATAGGTTGTTCTAATCAAGGAGCTTAGATGGTTTTCAACTTGAAATGTTTTTTCCATTTAAACATTTAATTAGAAGTAGAAAATCTCTGAAAATCATAAAAAAAAAAGTGGATGCTTTTATTCTTGATTAAACAAATACCAAGTAAAAGAAACTAAGCTTTAGCAATATTGTTAGTAATCCTAAATAATATTCGAGCAAATTAGATCGCTATATTTCCTTTGAGATTCTAGATGATCCCTCAACCTACCACACCAAGTTAATGTTGGACTTAATGCTGGAATTAACTTTATAACCAGACGATTAAATGTGGTTTGTGTTTGTTAGAGATAGTTGAGATATTCTCTCAACCTCTCTTCCTAAGTTTGGAATAAATTGGATCTCATAAAAACTCAAGGAAATCTATATAAACCTATTGTATTTTTATGAGTTTGAATATATAATATAAAATGTGAACTGCTTTGTGTGTATCATGTATTCTTTTTTTCCGCATATTATATTTTCTTTGTTAGTATCAAAGATGGACAGTTGAAATCAATGAGAAATGTAGTAGCAACAAGCAAGAGAAATTTTACAAAACTGAATCTACATTGATGGCCCATAGAAGTTACCACACCTTCAATTAAAAAAATATATACATACAAAGAGCTTGGTAGCATCCATAATCTTTATGAAGTATATGTAGGAGTCTCAACCTATAACAAAAAACTATAAGAATAGGAAAATAAATTCATCCTTAAAGATCCACAAGATTCTAATGATTATAATGAATTCAATGAAGAACTTTTCAAACTTTTTTAGAACAATGAAGGATTAAGTAGAAACTTGGTATGAATAATTGTCCAATAAGTTCGTGAATTGGACTTTGGAAGGTCCATGACTTCGGAGTTTAGAATTGGAATTCAGGAATTCAACTCAAGACCAACTCAGGAGATACACTGCTAAATTAATGGAGCTCAACCTAATTTAAGAACTATTTTCTAAAAATGTTTAATTATATTTCATGTTATGTATTTAATTTGTGTTTTATTTCAGTTTTGTTTTCCCTAGTATAAACATTAAGAAGTGGTGTTGGATTTAATGCTTGCATTAATGTTATAACCAAATGTTTAAATTGGATTTGTGTTTGTTAACAATAGTTGAGCTATTCTCTGAGCCTCTTTTTCTAAATTTAAAAATTAAAAATTAAAAAACAAAGAAAAATCTATATAAACATATTAGTCCCTTCCTCATCAGGGAAAATAATATTTTCCTCACGGCTAAATTGTATTGGTTGTATATTATTTTGTTCTTTTTTAGTCATCGTAGCCAAAGTTTTGGAAAATGCATATTTTTTCTATTTTGCATGAATTCTAAAATAAGTTTATAATTTCCTCGAAATCATATTTCTAATTTTTTATTGGCCTAGAACCTTGTGATTGGAAATAACTCCTGTCAGTACCTGACAATTGAATTTAGAATAAACAAAAAAATAATTCTCTAAGTGGCCATTTGGTTGTTGAGTGATCTAATATTAACACTGACACTGACATTGTTATGGTACTGCTCTTCCCCATGCTTAAATAACTGACATGGTTGCAAGCCCTTTACATAGGCGGGGCGGGAGGTGGAATGGTGGTGGTGGCAGGATACACAAGTCATTATGTGGAGACATTTTTACAAGTTTCAAGATAATATATCATATTAATGTTTATGGAGGATGGGGTATGTGTGGGAGAATTTCTTATTCAACCAGCTCATAAAATAGAAGAAGAAATAGATCAACGACTTCAAAATTAGCCTCTTCATGGGGCGGAACTCCTTTACATTTATGCATATGAACAATTCTTGGATGATACAAATGACAAGAGCTCCTTTCTATATATAGGAGCCTAACAGGTCACAATATAATCAGAGCCTACATAACAATAATATTGTAAGGGCACAACAATAACAATAGTGGGCTTCTATGGGGCACAATAATAACAATATGGGGACTACATGGGAACAAAAATACAATAAGAGATTTGCACTAATACGAATAAGGGTTTACACTAGTAGTATAAGGACCTAGCATGCCCCTATCCTTCAAAAATATGTTTTCCTCAATGCTTGAGTAGTTCTGGATGCTTTTGTATAAAATTATCATCCTCCCATGTGGAATCTTCAGCAGGTAAGTTCTTCCAAAGTATGAGACACTCTAAAATTAATGGATTTCACAGTTGTCGAGTTCTCATTTCCATGACTGCTTCAGGTTCCAATATGATTTTTACTTCCTTTTCAAGTTCCAAAAATATTGTTTGAACTGGGAGCTTGTCACCTATAACCTTCTTTAAGCATGAAACATGGAGAACTGGGTGCACTCAGGAAGATGCAGGAAGCTCCAATTTGTATGTCATAGTACCAATATTTTTCAACACATTGTAAGGACCATATAACTTTTGTGATAATTTGTTATCCTTCTTAACTTGCTTGAGGGACATTTGTTTGTATCATTGTATTCGTAAAAATACCTAGTCTCCTACATCAAAAAGAAATCACTACGATGTTGATATGCCTGTTGTTTCATTTGATTATGTGCTAGAGTGAGGTTATCCATTAAGAGTTGCAGAACTTGTTGTTGATGATCAATGTGATATTCCACTGCTTGAACCTTATAATGAATGCGCAAGACTTTTTAGAGATCTGTAGAAATAGATTATTTCATTGTTTGAACCTCTAGTGAATATAATTGTGCAATTGTGACCCTTTGTTCTTTCTTTAGAAGATATTTTATGCCATTAGAGATGCTTATCTTCCATGGTTTCCCTACGATACCCCTTAATTCAACTTCCTTTCCTTCCAAAAAAAAATTCAACAAACATTATTGAAAATTAAAAGCTATTGTAACCAAAGATTGTAACCATTAGACTCCTAGTACAACATCAGCACCACCCATTGGAATGGAAAGCATTACACTATTCAATACATATTCTCCCATGGATAGCTTGACATTATGGCACTTTCTAGAGAAATTTATGGTTCCTCCATTTTCAACAATCACTTGACACTCTGGTGCTGGATATAGGAAGCAATTCAATTCCTTGGTTATCTTACAATGAATAAAATTATGGGTACTATCCGAATCAATCAACATTATTACCTTTTTCTTCTTGATATGTCCATTTATCTTGAGAGTTTGAGGAGTGGTAATTCCTGTCAATGTATTACAAGATATCGTCGCATTCATTTATTATTTCCCTGGGGTTGGTTCTTGGTGTATATCATCTTATTTTGATGTTTCTTGTTCCTTTTCTTCCTCCTCTTCCCAATCTATGTAAATTAATTTCTTCTTAACACACTTATGAACTTTCGTGCATTTACTGTCACGACTGTAACAAACACCTTCTTATTCTTTTTCTTCCAATTTTTCCAGTGTCAACCTTTTTTATTGTGGAAGGCTAGGAGCAACAACACTTCCATCTTTATAGTTGTGACTGGTAGGATTACTTGTTGCCATAATTTTGCTTTCAATTTTTCTTGCCAACCTGAATGGCTTCTCCAATGAATCAGGTTCCCAAAGATGAACCTCATGTTGGATGTTATCCTTTAAAGTACCTATGAATACATCAGTCCTATGATCCTTTGGAATGTCATTTACCCTTATATTCAATTTTTGGAAGTCCTCAATGTGCTTCACTATTGAACCCTTTTCTTTTAGATTTATCAATTGGCTAAAGAAGGTGTTTCTCTTTGTATCCTCATAATGTGTTATCATTTCCTCCGTAAACATTGACCAAGTGAAAATTGGTTTATGAGAACAAAGCCATCTATACCATACAAACTAATTGGGTTCTAAATATAAACATGTAATATGTACCTTTTGTGATGGTTGCACATCATGTATATCAAATTATTTCTCCATCTGTAGTATCCAAGTTACCAGATCCTTACCATCAGAATTCCTCATGTATATATTTGGAATGTGGTGGTTCTTAAACCCCACATTGGAGTCTCTAAAATAATAATTTCTATTATGTTTATATTCATCATGATTTTCATGGATTTCCCTGTCACCACTGGGATGCCTTTCTTCTAGAAACTTTTCCAAACCTTTCTTCAACCCTTCTATCTTGACATACATCATGTATTCCATGTATGATTTTAAAGCATCATTAAAAACTTCCATTTACCTTTTTATACCATATACCTTAACATTCATCATGGCTTCTAATTCATTTTTTGTCACTTTTTGCGAGAGCGAAATTTGTTGCACTTGGTATCGCAATTTTGATATATCATGTTGCATTTCTTCCTATTCTTCATGTGTCATAGTAGATATTTCGGGTTGATAACTATGTCTTTACAATTTATTTATTAGGTTCATCAATTAATGATATGTATGCTTCATTATTCCCTTTCAATCACTTCAAACTAATTTTTCAAACAAAACTTATGCAAATTTTAAAAATACACACATTTTTATTGCTTTGTACAAGCTCGATATTGAATCTGTTGTATATATGAAATTTAGGATCTCCAAGGTCTGAATGTTTTTCCTATGGTAGCCATCAAAGTCCTCGTTTCAACCCTACAAGTCTAATAGAGATTGGATTATCCAATAAATAGTTATGCTCAATCTCCCTCAATGCCCTGAATTTAGACTAGTTCAGTAGAATGATATTGTACGACGTGCCACATGTCACTGTTTCAACTTTCGTCCCTGAAAATGATACCCAAAAAACTAAATTATGTCCTTTTTATGTCACTTTTTTATGAAATTTTAATCAGATGCTCAGAGACAAAGTTATGATGAATTTTCCAAGGTCACCTGTTTGAGATGGAATTCTAGAGCCTGAAAAAATCCTAACTTCCTCAAATCATATCTCCAACAATATAGTGTGACAAGATCTGAGATTCGTATCGGAGGTTCACCAAGATTTTGGCTCCATTGGGTTTAATTTCAATTTCTGAAACTTCATAGAAGAAAAATTATAGCTAAAATTTCATGATGACCTGCGTTAAGAAGTGAAAACCTATGATCCAAAGCTTTGATTCCAAATGTTACCCAACCAGCTCACAAAATAGAAGAAGAAATAGATCAACGACTTCAAAACTAGCCTCTTTGAAGGGGAAACCTCCTTTAAATTACACAAATTAAAAATTATTGGATGATACAAATGACAAGACATCCTTTCTATATATAGGAGTCTAAGGGGTCACAATATAATTAGAGCCTACATAACAATAATATTGTAAGGGCACAATAATAACAATATGGGGACTACATGGGCACAAAAATACAATAAGGAGGTTTTCAATAACAACAATAATGGGCTACAATAGTAGTATAGGGACCAAACATAATGGGGAAGATTATCATGTTTCGTTGTGCAGAGCATTTACTATGCAGATTACAAAGTTTGTGTGCAAGAATAGTTGTGTAGAGATTTTGATTTTAGAGCTATGTATCTTTGTAGAATGATTAATATTGTTCATTTCAACGTTTTGATTTTTCAAGACTATACAGCCGTGATCCACATTATCATATCAGCATTAGGCAATGCTTGTCGAGCTCTTTCTAGTTCGTTCTAGCTAAAAATTAATAGGCAAAGCTTGTACAATGGTGGTTTTGTGGAGGAATCTTGTGTTTTCTCAAAGGTCGTTTTTCTAAGGAAGAGTGTACGGAAGAAGTGTGTGCAAAGAAAGGTGTGTGGGGATTGGAATTAATCAATTAATTTAGTATTGTTCTAAGCATTAGTGCTAGAATTGAACCTTTGTAGAGGATAGGGTATGTGCAAGTGATTTTATTGTGTAGAGATTTTACTATGTTGAGATTTTATGAAAAAGACAAAATTAGGATGTGGTATTTTCGGGAGAAATATGATTATGTATCTATGAAGGTATGTGCAAGAGAATAAGCATGTGTGGAGGAAGTTGTGTAGAGACTAATGTTAATTATTTAATTCAGTATTTTTCTAGGCATTAATTCTAGAATTGAATCTTTGTGTAGGACGGGGTGTGTGTAGGATATTTCATTTTGTAAAGCTTTTACTGTGTTTATTTCTTATGGAAAATATGAAATTAGGAAGAGGTATTTTTTGGAGGATTATGATTATGTATCATATGAAGGTATGTTCAAGAGAAAAGGTAATATTATTATATTCTATTGCGCGGATCTTTTAAACACAATTTACAAAGAGAAAATGCTACACACCCCACTGTTTTGTCTATCACCCAACCGCATCCTCCTATACTAATGAAATCCCATTTTGTAGTTAAAAACACCTATCAAATATGCTTCATATATTAGCATAGTGTAAAGCTTATCTGTAACACCCTCCTCCCACATTTACCCAAGTTAATCAGTCTACTAGGGTAAACATGTGATGAGAGGCTACTACAATCTAATTCAACTCTCCATGTACAGTTAAGGAAGTGGAACTGACACAACACAACCAATCTGACCTTCTGCACATGTCACAAAACCTATCGGGGCCAGCCAACCCTTCTAGGAGATCAACCCCTAAGACAAATTGACACTTCACTGCCCTAGAGCCCCAGTCGCTCCTATGACATGGGCATGCATGTGACTGGGGTTGATCTGTAATGCAAACTTGAAGGTGATGGAAAAATTTGCAAGTAAAATATTATGTATTTTAGGCAATGGATCACTTTGCAAAACACATAAAATAATGTTTTTTAAACCTAGTTAACAATATAAACAAAGACAAATATACCATATTAGAAACACATAACAACAAAAATGATAAAGGAGTTCACCCCTCTCGTTGGCTACATCTCTTGGTCCAACTTCCAATGATGGGCCTCTTTCATTGAGTTTTCAAAATTGTGTTTACATGAATTTACAATGCTCATAATGTAAATATTATGTCTTCAATGGCTTCAGAATAGTCAAAAACCCCTAGCTGGGCTTTTTTGGGGCTCAATTTGGCCAAAAACTAAATAAGTTATGCTCTCTAGAAGCTTTCCCTTCTAACTGATCTACAAATTGGAATGATCTGCTATCCATCCTACGAATCTGCATTTTCTGGGTGCATTGAGTGGCAAATTATCTTGGGGCTAGTGAGATTCATGTTGAATTGGGTGCATTATGTCGCTCAAATCAAATGACCAATAAGGCCTGTGGTGGAAAATAATGGCCACATGGGGTTGTGCGTCCAGGGGATGGGGCTAATCGACTACCTTATTGGCATAGGCCCCAAGCTTGTCACATATGGTTCCATGTGCTAACATAAAACAAGGTCATTCCCCAAAACCTCACACCTAACTACCAACTCTCCGCTATGACTGCGTTGTGGTTATATTGTAGCTTAGTGACCGTGGGCTAGTCCCAAAACTCTACCCCGTAACTGTTTTAACACTCTACTCTTTGGTATGTGGTTCGGTGGCTATACATTGTAGGTGCCAAAACATTGGGTCAGGGCACAGCCCAAGCCCTTGTCTCATGCTACCTCCGGTCCCATGGGTAGCGAGGTGACAGGGAGCCATGGCCCCTTCCCCTAACACCATAGCACATAAAATTGATATATAGTTTTTTTTGCTATGTATTAACAAGTAACATATGTGGCGATGCGGTAGAGCGTTGTGCTGCCACTCCACTAGTTTTGTGTTCAACTCACCTGGAGGCCCGCTTGGACATAACATAATCTTCCTAGCCCATTGTGATGCCACATGGTTGCCCACCATTGGCCCACGTGGCTCCCATCCGTTGGGCCAACAAAACAAAAATTTGACCAATCAAAAACAGATAAATTTCAACCAGTTTGGTGAGGCCAAGTGGGAGCCTATCATTGGCTTGAGAAGCCCAATCAACCCGTCTAGTCACCCTACCCAGTCAGTGTACGAAATTCCTAGTCAGCAGTCCTGCATCCAAAATACAATTTTTTTACCTGTTTGGGAAAACGATTGGAACGCGATATCGGAAGCATACAATATTGGTTTTGAGTGATTTAAGTTGCGTTGGATTTAGGTCGTCAAGATATATGCTATGGCATGGGTTTTGAGCACTTTTGAACACTTTTATTTTTAAGCACTTTACTGATCCCCTAGATCACGCCTCCCAACTAGAAGCTTTTGGACCTCCAAAATACTATTTTCAATCAACAAACAAATGAGGGTATAGTTCCCTCACCCTTCCCTTTTCAATCCATTTATATTTTCTTGGTTTTTTACCTTTAAGCCCCATATAAAGATGCTTCACGTTCACTCTTCTTGAAGTTATTGTTTTTTTTGTCAAGGCTAGGACCTTGCTGTAATTCTTCAAGATATTCAAGAGAGAGAACTTTTATTGAAAGAATCTAAACATTTTCTCTTTGGTCTTCAATCAAAGGAGGCTTACCCAATTTCAATTCCTTTTCCCCTCAATGTTTTTCTTTGTTGATGCAAATCCTTACTTCATCTCCACTCTAAAACTATGGTCAACGCAATGCTTATCATGTTTCTCCTTGTACTTGGCTTGACTCTTCACCAAAATTGATCACCATCGCCATGCACCATCCTTCTTCAAAGCCAAAAAAATAGGAGACCCATAAGAAAATGTATTAAAACTAATGTTCCCTTTGTCAAATAGCTCTTTCTTCTACTTCTTTATTCATGCATTCTCTAACACTGGCATTTTGTTCATACCAATGTTCAAAAGTGATGCATCGTGCATCAATTAAACTTCATGTTGTTTTCCTATTTTGGGAGGCAACACATTAGATTCCTGAAAAATCTTATCACATGTGTTAGTAACTTCACCCAAATCAGATTTTAATTTTGCATCACATTCTTGGAAGGCTTTAGATTCATCAACATCTTTATGTTTAATCATCAACAATGCCAAATTTTGATTAGCATTAACAAACTTCTTCATTTGTCCAACATTCACAAGAAACAAATTCAACTTTTTGTGATGTGATATAACAATATACCCAATCCCATTTTTAAACAAATGATACTTGTTCTCATGGTGATGAAAGAGGGATTTCCTGTACTATAAGTATGGACTTCCCAAAACAATCCCGCATATGTCAAGTGGCACCATATCAAGTTCTACCTCATCAATAAAATTTGCAGTGATGGCAAATTTAATATACATTTTCTTGTCACTTTCAATTTGGCATTGACACATACCCAACCCAAAGGATATGGTTTAGGATGTGGAATGGTTTCTAAATTTACCTTCTTGACAATGTCTTCTAAAATGAGGTTTTCTTGTGATCCACTATCAAACAAATTATATATTTTGTTATGTTTTGTGATGACTCTAATTTGGAAAATATCTATTCTTTCTCTTTCATTTTGAGTTTCAATGGGTTTGTTAGAAGAACTAGTACTTGAAATTTAATCCTTACCTTTCAATCCCATGGCTATGATTTTTGTTTCATCTCCAGAATCAGATCCTATATCATGTTTTGTAGTTGCAACAGTCTTTTCTTTCTCCTTGTTATTAAATTTTTTGGGTCTTATCTCAGGATGAAGTGTCCAATAGTGGCATTCATCTTGGCATTCTTTGGAGCAATGTTTACATATGAGTTTTTCTTCCTCTTTCTTGATTGAAGAATTCCTTTTATCATTGCATTTTAACTTCCATTTTCCTTTTTCTCTAGACTTAAATGACTTCTCACGAGTTTCTTCAAAAACATTATTCCCTCTTAATTCTAAATGATTTTCCTGTAGACAAATTTAATCTAGTTTTGTAGGGTTAAACATGAGAATTGTGTCTCAAGTAACTATGCAACCCTCCAATATATTTTAGTAGATTATCTTGGGAGGACAAATCTATATCCGAAATCAAAGCTTTTTTCCTAAATTCTTGACTATAGATTTGCACATTTTAACCCTTAGCTTACATAATTTTTTCCAATACATTATAGGTTTTTTCATGTATGTTAATGGATAAAATTGTCTTCTTATTGAAGCAACAAAATAATTCCAAGAGGATAAAACTTTACCATGTTTCTTCATGTCGTCTTGAGTTTTTTCCTACCACCAAATAAGTGCATCACTTTCCAACCTAAGAGAAGTAAGCTAAATTTTTGTCTCATCATCCTTTATTCTTTGTATCCTGCAATACACTTCAATCTGACGAATCCAATTATCTAATTTGTCAACATTTACCTCTCCATCATACATAAACAATTCAAACTTAATGTCAAGCTTTAACAAAGGAGTTTTACCATGTCCTTTTGGATAATTTGGAGGTGTTCGTGAAAGGGTATAAGAAGTAGAAGAATATGAGGATGAAGATGAAGATGAGGATGAGGATAGAGGTGAATATGGTGGCTTGCACCATTCCCTTCATTCCCTTTTGGAGGTTTGTCTCATTTTCCTCCACCTCCTTTTGGAGGGTTTGATCTCTCTCCTTGCAACCTTGAGTTCCTTTCCTCATAACTTAACTTTTACCATTTCAAATAAATCTTTTTTGAAAGTTATTTCATCTTTAGACATCCCTTCAGGACCTTCTTCATGTGCCATGACTAGTGAAGCTTGACGTATAAGTGTTCTCCTTGAAACAATTTGAGACCTTGGTTCCATAAGTTCTCCTTCTCCTCTTTTAAGCTTCAACCTTGCTAGAAAAAACTTGAAAACACTTGAAAAAGGTAAGCATAAAAAGCACTTGCAAACAAAATCAAACCTTCACAATAACATTGGGCTCTGATACGAAACTGATATGTAATGAAAACTTGAAGGTGATGGAAAATTTTGCAAGTAAAATTGTATGTATTTTAGGCAATGGATCACTTTGAAAAACACATAAAATAATGGTTTTTTAAAATTATTTAACAACATAAACAAAGACAAATATACCATATCAGAAACACATAATAACAAAAATGTAAAGGAGTTCACCCATCTCCTGAGTTACATCTCCTGTTCTAGCTTCCAATGATGGGCCTCTTTCATTGAGTGCTCAAAATTGGGTTTACATGGATTTACGGTGCTCATAATGTAAATATTATGTCTTCAATGGCTTCAGAACAATAAAAAACCCCTATCTGGGCTTTTTTGGGGCTCAATTTGTCTAAAAACTAAATAAGTTATGCTCTCTAGAATTCTTCCCTTCTATTTGATCTACAAATTGGACTGATCTGCTATCCATCCTACGAATCCACCTTTCTTGGGTGTGCCGAGCGAAAATTTTGGTCGGAACTGACGATATTCACGCCGAATTGGGTGCATTTTGTCGCTTAGTTTAAATGACCAATAAGGCCTGTGATGAAAAATAATGGCCACATAGGGCCATGTGTCTAGGGGCAAGGGCTAACTGCATGCCCCGTTGGCATAGACCCTAGGCTCGTCACATATGGTTCCATCTGCTGCCATAAAAACAGGGTTGTTCCCAAAACCTCATGCCCAACTGCTAAGTCTCCGCTATGAATATGTTGTGGTTATATTGTTATAACACCATTTACCACTCTTGGTAGATCTAATGCTCTGGTTATGGCCTAGGGAAACCCTTCCTTCCAGACTTGGTCCAAGATCTAAAAAACAATGTTTTATTTCCTATACGCTTCTTTTCCCTATGATAAAAGCGTGTACACACGGGTCAACATATACCCAACCCATGTACATGTGTTAAAACACTTAAAAATAATAAATTTCCTTAATTTCAGGTGGAGTTCACAGGTTTTACCTGTTACTCACCTCCTATAGCCTATGGCCCAATTGTTTCCCAACTGAATAAAATAATTTGGAGAAGTATAAATAAACTTCCTTGGGAAGGCCTTAGTGGAGAAGAAATGAGATATTGATATTATAGTTGATTTATCCCTGATCGAGTCTCAGGAAATCCTTGTGCCTCCTGCACTCCCCAAAGCTTTCAGAATTGCTTGTTTCCTCTTTTGAGATATCCTTCATCATTATCGAGATATCCTTGTGTATGATGATGGAGGAAGATTGCTAAGGCTGGGAAAGGACAGATCCGGAGGATGGTTCCACTTGGAGTTGGAGGAAGACTCAGGTTGTAGTTTTCCACCTTTCTTGTAACTTACACAATAAATAAATGTTGTTATGTTCCTGATATTAAAACTTGTTTATGCATTGATATATATTGTGATTTGTTTATAAATCTTATATTAACACATAATTGTTCATTCGTTTATACGATCTAACGTATATATCATGAATATACTTTACGTTTCTATTGTTGTATATGGTTTTTTTAAATAATTTACAGGTTTCAAAGGCATCAGAAGAAGTGGAGGGTTTGCACCCTGCGGGATCTACCCAAACATAGGACCCCTGGGTAGGGACACTTCTTCCGAGTTCAGTAGAATAAGCATTTATATTGTTTTTCTAAGCATTTCTTGTTGTTATTTTCCCCCTGCTCTGTTGGGGTTTTCAACCCAAGACCCTAGGGTGTTCTCACCCGCAAGAGAATTGGTGACTCCACTGGGGATAAGATTCTTGTTATTCCTAGTTTGGGTTGTTTGTTCTCGATCAAGGTTTTTTTCTTGATTACTTCCTTTTACAATGTTATTTGACTCATTAGCTTCCCAAGCATCAAGTTTGATCTTCTGGATCAGGCCTTGATTTTTATTTTTTCTTAATTGAGCATTGTATATGGTTTTTTCTTGGGTTATAGTTGCGTATACACGCAAGTTTCCTCCAACAAACTCGTGTATACATAAGTTTCTTATGTTAGAAATGCATTTGCACACTTCTGTGTCTTTACACAGTCACGCATACACTTTTTTTAATTATTTTTTCAAATATTTTTGCCTAGTTAGGTCTACTGCCTGGTGATTTTTGTTGTTTTGTGGTCATCCACTATCTGAAGAACTCAGTTCTCCTGCAAGTTTTCTTTTTCAAATCTCCTTCTCACTAAAAAGCCTAGTTAGCCTAGGATTGATTTTTGAGCAAGTGTTTGGTTTGTGTTTTGGGTTCAAGGCTTCTGTCTAAAGTTCTTGAATATTCTAGTTCTCTAGAAGAAGAAATTGATTTCAATTTCGTTTGTAACCCATATTTTAAGTTGCCTTTCTTTTCTTTTCCTTTTGATTGGCCTTGCTGCTTTTCGTGCTTTTTGAGTGTATTTTTGGCAATTTTGAAAGTTTCTCTTTCTTAACATTTTTTCAGTTTACTAGAGTCTTTTACTATTGTTCAGATCAGTTTGTGCAAGTTTGTAGTCCTTCTTGTTTCAAGTTTCATTTATTAGTGAGTTTTATAACTTGAAAGGTATAAGGACTCCTTGTGCTTCTTTTTGATCTTTCGAATTTAGTAGTGTTTTTTGTGACCTCAAAAGTTTCTTTAGTTTCCTTAAAAAAAACACAAAAACATTGCTTTTTCCTTTCTTTTTTCCAAGCTTTTGGATTTTGGTTTCTTTTGTTTTGCTTGTTGAGAAATTGTGATATTTTTCAATTTGTTTTACTTGCTTTTGAGAGAAATTTGTTTTTAAAATTTTTTCCCTCTTCATTATCAAGTTGCCTTATTAACTCCATAAAGAAGCACATTTGCTTATAGTATGAGTGTTTTTAGGATCTTGCATCGTCATTTAAATTTTCATTAGGTTAGTTTGCATCATAAGAATTCTTAGTCTTTTTAGATTTTGGGTGTGTGTGGAGTGTTTCAGAAAAGAAAAGAGAAATATTTTGTTGATATAAGTTTTTTTCGTAGATACCAAGTAGAAATCCCTCTTCATCGAAAGAAAATAAATGCATGCATATAGTTAATTTTATATTGGTTTTTTTTGCATCCTAAACATCATAATTTTCACTCTCATAATATCCTTAACTTAAAGAAAAGCCCTCTAAAATCAAGCGATTTAATAAAATGAACTAGAACCTTTTATTTTTGTCATTAACAAACACCAACAAGTTTAGGTTCATTAGGGCCTTGGAATAGGTGAGTGGATAGTTAACTCTCCAAGGCCACTCAAATTATCAAACATAGAAGTTAATAATGAGCGAAATCCAATATCATTATAAGGACCAGGAAAGCTCCGTGACTATGAATTAAGCACGAGGGAGAGTGAAGACAAGGAAGAGAGATACCCCCTCTCCTACTTGTTGGATCCCTTCTCATGACTGTTCCACCTGACTTTTGATATGAGTTGGTGCGCATAGTTTCCTTTCCTAGGGATCACATAGGTGGATTCGAAGGGGAATCTCGTGGCACCTGAGGCAGATGTTGCATCACATTATTCAGTACTTTTGGAGGGTACCCTTGCGAAGCTTGGGTTCTCACATCGAGAAAGGCTATTGTCTAGAGGTCATAGTAACTGCTTTTGATACCTTCTCTAGTAGACCTGGGCCATCATTACCCCAGACGATTTTCAGAAGGTCCTTGACTTTTCACTTTCTTGTATTTTGGTGTCCAGTCCTCATCACCCAGAGCAGAAATACTCGAAATTAGTTTGATTGACTACATCTTTAGGGATTTTTAGAGAGTTTTCTTTGTTCCTAATTGGCCTAGCTTTACAACGTTTTTTAGTCTTTAATTACATTTCTTAAAAATAATTCAAAGTGGTTGATTGACTGATTCATCAGTCTAGAAGACTTTGTGGGCTTTCACCTACGAGTCCTGAGCCTTCTCTTCGAAGGCATAGGAGAAATTCTGCAAGTGATTTTCAATTAGTGGCAGTAGACGCATTGAAGATTGATCCTCCGGTTGGAGTTATTGATTCACAAGATAGACCTGGTATAAGTAGAGTGTTGGAGAGGAACACTCCAATTCTTTCTAGAGTCCTTTTCCAATCGAAAGAAATTGTTGAGGTCGAAGAGTTTTAAGAGCCTCTTTTGGCTCCCAATTCTCCTCTTCCTCCCAATCACCCAGACATTTTATTATATGTCAGGACTCCGACCAACAGGCCTTCAAGCCGAGGTTTCTTTCAATCTTTTCCTTCGATGACCACTACTGGAAGCATGGCATCCACCATGAGTGATACTAGTATGCAAACTCATGTATCTGTACAAGGAGGAGGAACAATCTCCATACCTTCCATTACTCCTAGCACTGCTATACTTGGCTTTACTTCGATTCCATCTTTGAGTGGAAGTACTCAATATTTTTCCTCTACCATTGTCCTTTTCCCTTTTGGAATGCCGACCAATGTGATTCCTTTAGTTGCATTAAGTATTCCATCAGCTGCCTCAACATCCATGACTTCCATGGCAAATGGGTTAGCCTATTTTCAAGTTTTCTCTTTTGGGAGTGGTCATATACCACATTCCAACCCATATTTGGGATCAATAACTTTTTCCTCTCTAGGTCAAAGTTATAATCCTTTTCAAGGTTGGACTGATTCTACGGTTGGTGGGCTTGGAGAGAGAATGAATCTTATTTCGACCAACAGGTAAATATGCCATATTATTTTGTCATTTGATTCCGAAACTTTTCTCCATATGCTAATGCATGGAACCCTTACCAGGGGCTCTCTACGCCTTTCAACACCTCTCTAGGGGGCAATTTTACGGGCTACATAAATTCTTTGGCAAGAGTTGGTCAAACTCCTATTCTTTCTAGATCATAAGGAGCTCCTTATGGTTCAAGTGGATCTACAATTTACTTTAGGAAACCTAGTGCCTTCAGAAATCCAGGGCATTCTTTTAAGAATGTTGGGAATTCTTCCCACACTAGGTGGAATCCTCAGGGTCCTCCGCGACTACCTTTCCTGGCAATGTTAAACTTTCCAGATCTTTAAATTGACTAATGATTTGATTAGATATAACCTGGTTTTAACTCCAGTCCCAACCAAACTTCCCTCATATATACCTAAATTTGAAGGGAAAACTGGTGAAGATTTGGGTGACCATGTAACCACTCTCCACTTATGGTGTTCGTCAAACTCCCTGACAAATGATTCAATCAAGTTGAGATTATTCCAACATACCCTAACTAGAAATGTGGCTAAGTGGTACATTGAACTTCTAGGGGGAACCTTCGCTTCTTTTGGCGATTTGGATACCATCTTTTTGAACCATTTTCAGTTGCATGTCCGCTATGATGCTGGAACTGAGCTTTTGGCCAATTTTCATCAGGATCAGGCAACCCACATTTCATATCGCATCCAAGAATGGAGAAGACGGAAGAGGCTCATTAATGTTGATATTCCATAAGAATTCTTTCTTGAATGGTTTCTTAAATCTTTGCAACCCGAGATCTCTAAGGATGTGTCGATCTCCAGTGTGTTCACCGAAGAATAAGCTATTTTTAGCGCCCAACAGTTAGAACTTATATATTATCAATCTGGGGTTCTTAAAAAAAAATTCATATGCTCGTAGGTCTAAGTTTGATATAGCCAAGTCAAAGCTAGGTCCCCATGCTGAAGGGTTAGTCAGATCGATTGATGCTAACACGACTAACCTGTTGAATCAATTGCAACAATTATCTTTACAAATTGCTTCTACTATTCAGACATTGACATCGGCACCTATGCCTTCTCAACCTACATCTATAAATGCCGTCCAAACTTCTAATCCCAATGGAAACCAACAACCTGATGGGAAGAAGAAAGGATGAGGTAAGAAAAAGAATTGGGATGGGAAGTGCAATGCAAATAAACCCGACAATGATGCCGAAGGGGGTAGAAAGGAGTCTAAGCAAAAAGTAAAATTTCCATGCAAGTTATGCGATGGAGATCATTTGACTCATATTTTCCCTAAGATCCAAGATGCTCAGCTCTTATCAGTTCAGCAGGGGTTTTTTAGCTCCCAGGTTATCCTCACTAACCCTTTCCCCCAAGGGCAACAATTACTTGTTGTGGCAAACTCTAGTACTCGTACCCGTGTAGGAGGCAACCAAGAAGGGGATAATACATTAAATGTCTACATGATGAGTTCACATATTTACGTTTCCACATGATCACGTGGTTATGGTGAATCAGAGTCATCTAAGGCTAAGTCTGCTTTCGATGTTTCAGAGCCACTCCATATTGAGAGGCCCTCTGTTGAGTCTATAACTCGGATACCTTTTTTTGCAAAATGATCGACCATTAACCCTAATGCTAGGGTAGCTCAGAACTACTCGATTGTAGAAGATCTGGCTCCAACTCTTTGTACTATGTCAACATTAGAAGTACTCCAGTCATGCCCCATGCAAAGGAGTGTATTACTCACTACAATCAGAGCATTTGATCCAAAAAAATTTCTTGTGATTACATTTGATATTCCAAACATAGAAAAGAGACTCCCGCATCATATGGCTTTCTAGATAAAGTCTACATATCGAAATACCAATATCTTTCGAACTGTTATTAATGAGAGAGCTTCCACATGTGTAAAGTCCATGTCATGTTGGAAGGCCATTGGATCACCCTAAGTTGTTCCTCCACCAACTTTGTTGACAACATTTGATGGTCATTCTCATAGGCCACACAGGATTATTCTAGCCTTTCCCATCTGTGTTGGGGGAAAGGTGGTAAATATTGAAGTAGAAATAGTCAATGTGAATCTAGATTACAACCTCCTTTTAGGAAGGAATTGGATTTATGAGATGGATGCCATTGTATCATAATTATTTCAATTCCTTTTTTCTCATGAAGGGAGAATTGTAAAGTTTGATTAGATGGATTATTCTCCAGGTGACTCCCATGCATATTCTGAGTCTACTGTTCCATTAGTGGACAATCCTAAACAATCAATAGAGAATTTAGGAGTTGGAATGTACTCTTCCTTAATGGGTACTTTGATATTCCTTCTCCTCTAGCTAGAATTAATGTTATTTCATCCTCCAAGGGACCTTCACGAAGAGAGTCTTTTAGAACTCATTATTTTTTGGACCCTTGGCCTTTACCCTCATATACCACTACATTAGATTAAGGGAAGGTAGGTGGAATGATATGTCCAATGTCTGCAACAGAAATTGCTTATCAATCTATTGTTAACTCTACACACTCCAATCCTACTCCTTTTTCACCAGAGGAGATGGATGGAGATGTGGCTTCAACTAAAGAAGTAATTCTAGAAGCAATGATGGGTGTTGATATACCTTGGGATGATTTGCATCATCATTCATATTTCCTCCCTCATTTGCAGGAAGTTGAGTCAAGTTTGTCTAGTCCTTCTACTAGGGATGTTCACACAGTTTTAAATCCTTTGGCCCTAGAACAATTTTCTGTCGAAGGTAACATGTATGTTATATCACAAAATGTACTAGTGAACATCTCTAGGAATCCCAACATTATTTAAAATGTGTTCATTGGAGCTGATTGTTCCCTTAAAGAAATTCAAAATTATACTGATCTCTTCAAAGAGTTTTGTGGCGTGTTCACTTCGTCTTATGAGGAAATGCTTGGAATAGATCCATCTATAGTCCAGCATGAGATCAAGACATATGAAAATGCTAAACCTATTTGACAAAAACTTCAACTGGTCAATCCTAGAAAAGCAACAACTATCAAAGCTAAAGTTGAGAACATGCTTAAGGCGGGTTTCATATACCCCGTTCCTTTAATTGAGTGGGTCTCTAATCCAGTCACCGTAGACAAAAATCAAGGAACGATTCAAGTATGCATTGACTTTAGGGGACCTAAATAAGGCTTGTCCTAAGGATAACTACCCCACGACCTTTATTGATCAAATTATTGATGAATGTGTGGGTAATGAGATTTTTTCATTTATGGACAGATTCTCTAGTTATAATCAAATTATTATCTGTACAAAATATCAGCGCAAGACAACTTTTATTTGTCCCTGGGGTATGTTTGCGTACAAAAAGATGCCTTTTGGCCTTAAAAATTTGGAGCTACTTTTCAGTGGGCCATGGCTTATTATTTTCAGGACATCAAGCACATTATCAAAGAATATCTGGATGATTTAGCTACTCGCTATAAAAAGAGAACTTATCATCCTAAAAATCTTTGGTTGATTTTTGAACGATGCGTTTTTATAAAATCGGGCTAAATCCGAATAAGTGTGTTTTCGTTGTCACATCTGGTCCGATGTTGGGATTCATTATGTCAATAGAGGGTATTCGTGTAGATCTATGCAATAATCCAATTGCCTCCCCCATCTTCCATACGTCAACATCAAAGTCTCTGAGGAAAAGCATATTTCTTGAGGAGATTTATAGCCAATTATGCCGAGATCACAAAAGGATTTATGCGATTTCTTAAGAAAGGGGTCCCATTTTTATGGGATGATTTCATGCAATGATATTTTGATGCTTTCAAAAAAGAATTAACCTCTACTCCATTGTTGAGTCCACTTGCTAATAGTAGATATTTCCTTTTGTATCTCGCAACAGTAGAATAAACCATTGGTATGGTTCTGGTTTAGGAAGATGATCTCTTATGTGAGCATGGAGTTTACTATCTAAGTCAAGGCTTGGTAGGTCCTGAACTATGCTATTCTCCAATCGAGAAATTAGCTTTGATAGTTGTCCATGTTGTCTAGCAGCTTCAACATTATATTCTGCTTCGAAAAATGTTCATCTTAGCAGTCGCCAATCCATTTCAATTTGTTGTCAGTAGGTGAGTGATTGGGGGCAAATATAATAGATGGATTGTCATTTTTCAAGAATTATACCTCGAATTCATGTCTCCTAAATCTAAGGAATATTTAGTATTTGTAGAGTTGATATCAGAGCTGCCTTGTGAGGAAGAAATCATTCACGAGGAAAAATTTCCTGATGAACATCTATTTCTTATTTCCTCAAAAGATCCTTGGTATGGAGATACCATTATATATCTCTAGACTTCGAAGTTTCCACCCACTTTTTCCAAGGATGAGCATAGAAAATTATGTCACCTTGTTAAGAATTATGATATTATACGTGACACCTTATATTGTCATGGGATTGATTCAATCCTTAGATATTTTTTAACCTTGGAAGAGGCTGAGTCAGTACTTAATGACTGCCACAGTGGAGCTTGTGGCAGTCATCTCTCTGGGCTTACTATAGCCCAAAACAAATTGTGCATCTTCAAAAATTGTATTGAGGTGGTTAAAAGATGCCAACCTTGTCAAGTCTATACTCAGAAAATGCACACACACCCAACTCCTCTTTTCTTTGTTATCACCGTCGGTCCTTTCACAAAGTGGGGCATTTATTTTACTACTTATAATCCGTGTTTGGCAAGAAATCACAAGTATATCATTGTGGCCGTAGACTAGTTTACTAAGTGAGCTAAGGCCATGCATACTTTCAAGAATGACAGTGAAATAGCGGCCTTGTTTCTCTTCAATCGAGTGATTTCCTGGTTCGATATACCTAAAGAGATTGTCACTGACCATGGTAGTCATTTCCAAAATCAACTGATGTATGAGTTGGCTCTCAAGTTGGGTTTCTCGTAGGAGCATTCATCTCCGTATTATCCTTAGTCCAATGGGCAGGTTGAATCCATGAAAAAGTCCCTTAAAATCATCCTGCAAAGGACGATTAACAAAGCTATATCCAATTGGAACATCATGATGTATCCAACACTTTGGGCATACCGAACATCAGTTAAGACTCCTATTGGTTTTACTCCTTTTCAACTGGTTTATGGGTTGCAATCTATTTTTCCTATTGAATGTGAAATTCCTTCCCTTAAACTAGTTTTTGAACTTCTTCTTGAGACTTCTAGTCTCAAAGAGCACCTCGTTCATTTGGAGCATCTTGATGAGTAGTGTCAAGATGTTTCCAGAAAAAATAAAGCCCATAAAAAGAGGGTAAAAACTCAATACGATAAAGTTGTTTGTCCTATAAATGTTTCTAAAGGCGACCTTGTCTTGGTCTACGATCAAGACAAAGATGCTTTGGGGGTAGGAAATTTTAACTCTATGTGGTACAGTCCCTTTATTGTCAAGCGAGTTTTGAAAAAGGGAGCTTATGAATTGATTGAATTTTAAGGAAACAATTTGGTGGAGCCTATAAATGGGCTCTACCTTAAGAAGTACTTTGCTTAGGCTTTGACTGAGCACTTACTTGTTTGTATGTATTATATGATTGTACATATCTATCTATCAGTTTTAGTGATGTCTATATTTTTTATCTGCTTTGGCAGGTATTGATGGACAATTTGATATATCTAGGGTTCGTTTATGGTGCCAGTAGATACACCCAGAACCATGCTTCTGTAGCTTGGGTGATTTATTATCCATCTGATCAGTTCATGGTTTTGACAAAAGTATGTATTGGTCCTTCTTCAAATAATATTCAAATATAATGTTGTTATTAATTTACTATCGAAAGCAATATCTCTTGATATTAATTCGTTAGTGGTTTATTTAGACTCACAACTAGTGGTATCTCAACTAAATAACATCTATTGGGTACGAGATCCCTACTTGTATCGCCAATTTTTGAGAGTGCAGTTGTTGCAACAATCATTTTTTTACATCACATTTGTTCACATTCCATGATCAAAAAATTCCTTACTAGATTCTATTTCTAATAAAACATTGGATTGGCATATAAATCATTCATCAAATTAAAAAACATAAAAAAATATTAGAAGTATCATCTGTATATATGATCATCATAAAAATCATCTGTATATAGATAGAGTGTTTGTGTCCAAAATAATATACGAAAATTAGGACAAAATGCCTTAGAAAATTTGGGCTTATGCCCATCACCATGTCTAAATCACAAAAATATTTGATCATCTATCTAACGATCATGCTCAGGATGAGCAACTAGAAAGTAAACGACGACATTGGCTACACACCGAAATAGTCCCACCCAGTCCTGGGGTATTCCTACCACGCACTGTTGCATCTCCTCTGCTAAGACCTCTATGGCCACCATGGGTACTTAGTGAGTCAGTCTCACCAAGTTCCTCTAGACTGCATGGAGAACTCCCTCAGTCTCATATGCAGCCCCTTTGACATCTCTTCCACAATGCCTATGTTGAGGAAATATGTTAGGTCTCACTAGTCCCACATCTGAAACATGATCAATAAAATTTTGTAAGTGTCTTGTCTCATCAAAAAGAATTTTAATTCATTTATATTAAAAATCCAAAAAATATTAAAATTAAAAAATTAAAAAATTAAAAAATGATTTATACCTATGGTACCCCATGCTACATCTGGTGACAATACTAGATCCGGATGTCCCCGGAAGTCGATTTCAGTGTAGGGGTAGTCATCGACTGCAATGACCTGTTGATCCCACCAAAGGAAAAATTCGTCATAAAAAATCATCCTAGGGACCTCACCACCCCCTAGGCGTTTCATCAAGTCAGCCCATCTACCCATCCGTGGATCTCTCAGGCTACTGATGGTAGATAATACCTTGGGATGAAGCCCATGTACTTTCTCAAAAAAGAATGAACATAATATAGTGACGTATCCGAAATTATTTGTCAGACCCTTTTGCATGGAAGTGAATTGGTTTTTCATGTTGATCAATAGAGGTGTACACCAATCAAAGACAGTAGTGAGGCAATCCACTACTAGGTTCATGGACACACGTGAAGCTTAATGTAGAGCAGCAGCACCATTTACCCTGGCTATGGTAAATAGTAGGATTTTCAATGATAAACTCTCTACGCACTTGATTGGAATCTGACTTCCAACCTTTTCGGGGTGGCCAGGACAGTATATACAGACATATTTATCTACACTGAGACTACCTCTTGTCCTACCAGTTGACTACACTCTCTCTCCCCTTTGGGAAAGACCTATTATGAAATAAATGTCTTCTATCTCAATCCTCAGGGGCATTTAACCGATCATGAATGCATCATCTTCTCCACTCCAGTAGTGAATCAACAACTCAAGCAATCGAGTATTCATGTTCATGTTTGTCATTTTGAAGAATTTTATCAAACCACATCCTCTCAAGGCATATAAGGCATTTTGATCCTCCATCACTTGGTTATCAATGGCACTATTTTCCCTTTCACGGCAGGTAATTTTCATCCTGCCAAAAAAGATGTTTCAAATCATTAAATCAATGTTTGAAATTTTTACTCGCACACACATGGGTTCACTTTTTACACAGTCACGTGTAGGGCCTTTGTATACGCGGGTTACCTATATCCAACCCGCATGTACGCAAAGTTGAAATTTTTAACATAATTTCCTACGGTCAAAATTATGAAAAAACATCTAGAAAACATCAAAAATGATCAAAAGCATGATTAAAGGGTTACCTGGAAGATTTGAAGAAATTTGAACGGTTGAATTTGACGGATAAAGTTTGTTTGAGTTTTTCTCCATAGCTCCTTGCTGAAAACACAAATGAAAATAATGTGAGTCCAAAAGTCCTTATATAGGTTGAAAAATCAAAATTATTTTTTCTAAAGTTGATTTTTATCTTGTGGACTTTTTGACCTTTTGGCTTGGAGTGTCGAGAATGGGTTGTTTTTATAGGATACTTTGGAGACTTTTTTGAGAAATTGCTTTGGTCCCATGAATGCAGACCCATCGTGGCAAGCATCGCTTTCTTACTGGCATATAGGTTAGGGAATATTAATTTCTGCTGCATTTTTCATACTAGCCTCCATACTGTGATATTTTTTCCATAGGGTCGACCCCATCATGTCTTGATTCACAAACCATTTTCACTCTCCGAATTTTAAAATCATGACGTGATGGTAGAGCTAACCCTTACATGGGCATCTTAGTTAGACCCTCGCTGACATATGTTGCCCATGCTACTATATTGAGTATGCTCAGGAGTCCTATTTAGTCCCACCCACCCTGACTTATGCATTGGAGACTCATTATTGTTCTTCTTCGCTATTTTTTGGCTTTATACCCTAGAGGCTCCTTCGTGTTGAGTTGTATGGTTGCATTGGATATTAACTATCTTCACCTTTTGGCCTTGAGTCAGCTTCACTTGGACTCATGTTTAAGCCACTTTTTGACCATGACTTCTACAAAATCAACCTTGCAATCACATAGCCTCTGCAACTTGATGCACCCTTTAACCCGTGGAAAGAACATTCCTTTGAGTGTCATTGACTAGTTTCGCCAAGTTGCATTGACCATAGGAATGTTCCCCTCTCAAAAACTAGTACATATATTTTTTCGACACTCGTTCTTTCCACTATACTATAGCATTCTTTTATTCTTTTTCGGGCTTCATATAAATGAAAAAGACAAAAAAAATTATATATCCCAAAAAAGAGTGGGAACGGGACATTATTTCCATGTTTGATGGTAGCTAGAGTCAATTGTGTTTCCCTTGAACAAAGCACTCAAAAAATAAGTCTTTCCTCCCTTAGGATGGGATTTAGTTTGACTTACGCGAGCCTTAACCTTGTTATTGAGTTAGTACTCCTCCGGTTGGTTATCTTCCAATCATCTAGAGAGTTTGTTTATGCCTCTTGCATGACAAACTTATACAAAGTTTTCATATGTTGCCATGTAGTCACAGTTGAGCCGTTCTTTTGTTCAAGGGAAGTAAAACTCAATCGACCTCTCTATGGTGTCCCTTGACCTATTTTTCAGTCGACCATCCCTAGTTGTCAGAGTCATGTTCATTATCACATCAGCTATGTTGGTCCTTTGCTCGTGTTGGTTTGAGAAGGTCTCCATTGATTTCTTGCTGGTGGGTCTTGCTCTTATTGACTACGACAAATTTCTCTGAGGGAAGATCTGGAGCCACACCCTGGCCCTATTTTCATTATTGATTGGTCACGTTGTGCTTGGCATCGATCAATATCATGGGTATTTGACTGAGTGGTTTCCCTTGTGTTCAACATCAACATTCATTATCACACATTGGGATTCATGCAATGCCCTAGTTTTTATTTGACCCTATTGGTGGATTCCTCACCTCTGTGTCAGCTTTCACTATTGGTTGGTTTAGAGGGTTTCTATCGTGCACTAGCTACATCTTGTGTATGCCAGAAACGTGCTTCGGTTGGGTTACTACATATTTATTCATCTGATTCCTTCCACATTATTGGCTTACGGGTTAAACTCGCGCTAGATTGATGAAGGATGCCTTAATGCCTTCCTTCTGGCATATCTTTTCTTATCGACTTTGGCTCATTGCTCTAGGAAAGAGGCATCGAGTCCATTTGGTAGTACCTTAGGGTTTGTAGTCATCAATGGAATATTCCTTCACTATTGACAGTGGGAAAACATCATTGTCTCCTGATTGATAGATTCTTCCAAATGTTTGACTACAACACATTTATTCACATTTTTTAGATTGTACTAGGTACCTTGGCTCTCATCATCATTATCGATGAGTAGTCTCGTGTTTCTTAACGATATACATCAATGGCCGGTAATCAAACGATTTCTCACGTGGTCAACCTTAAATCATTTATACCCATCATGTAGAAATGTACCACGGTGGTCGGTGAAGACCTCGAGCTTGCATCAACATTTCTTAGTTCACTTCTCAGTTGCTCATGTTTCTACCTATTGACACCATCCATATTATATGTTGCAGTTCCTTACAACGACATCCTATATGTTGGCACTCGAGTTGTAGTGTAGTACCATTTATTCCACCATTTGACTTAGTACTTTTTGGATCAGTTTTATGACTTCAGTGATCAGCTTCATACTTCAGCATCATTGATCAACTCTTTATATGTGATATTCAGACATGTACTTTCTTGGTTATGATTGGATGATCCATTATGTATCTTCAGTTCCTTATACTTGTATGCATATTGGATCCGATTTTTTACTTGACATGCAGACATGCTTTACTTCTCTAAGCATGGGTCTGCCTGCCTCAGACAATGATTTCTTTCTTATCTCTGTTACTGGCTTGATAAGCTAAATTCTAGTTAACTCCTCCTCGATCTCAGCGTGATTCCTTCTAAACACTTAATACATTTCGGCTATCATGTACCCCTTCTGACCTCATATATTAGGGGGCATCTGTTATAGCACCATTTACCGCTCTTTGTAGATCTAATGCTCTGGTTATGGCCTAGGGAAACCTTCCTTCCAAACTTGGTCCAAAATCTTCAATATGGACAATATGGACAACAACATAGAATATTTAGATTCCTCTGCCTCAACCATCTATGAATATTGCAGTGAAACCCATTTAGTCATATATGTAGAAATCTACAATCTGAAGGTCAAGATTCTTCAGTAGTGGACTCATGAAGGCAATGTCGGGGAATTCATTATTTTCATTCAGCAATAGATTTCATACCTCGATGATGAATTTAATTCCCTTAGGAGCATCCTATCTGAATTGTAAATGAAAGAAGCTAGACGATACAGTTTTGAAGTGATAAACCCAGAAGTGATTTAAGTTAGAGACATAGATCTTAATCGTCTGGCCTCAACTAATGAATGAATATGTTTTCGAATGATTGGCTTTAAATGTTTTTTTTTGGCTTAATTTTGTCGAATATACTACATTCGACATATAGTTCTCTTGTTGGGAAATGGGAATTTAGATGCACTCGGGTTATGGGCTAGTAATGACATACGGTTAACCCTGAAGTTCCTGAGCAACATGCAATGTAAATCTCCTAGGTATTTTCCACGATGGGGCATGGATTTAATAAAATAAATACATATTTTTATGAATAATAATAACAATTATAATAATTTATCAGTGTAAAATATTTAGTTTAGTTTAAGTGGGATATAATTTCTATCTAATTTTAAAGTTCAAACATCATTGAAAAAAATAGAAAATAAAAATTAATTTTAAATAAATTAAAATAATAATAATAAATACAATGATGATGACATACCGGGTTATCGTGATAGCCAATGACCTCAGGCTAAACTCCACCCACAACTTTGTTTTCCTTTCTTATTCAACAATATTTCATAAACCCTATAACATATGTGGTCCACATGAGAATGTGAATTTGTTTTGATAAGTTCAATGAGAGATCCCTCTCTCACCTTCCAATCCTTTTCCTCAACTCATCCAACTTACATAGGATTCAACTTATCAAAATAGTGCAATGGGAATACCAAATAGGGATCAACACGTAGTCCTGAAATTTCTCGTCCTAGGTGATAAGGAATAATTTGGTAGCATAGTTAAAATCCTATAGGCGATATGAAATGATTTCATATCGCCCCTAAAAATTGTATTTCAAATTTTGGGAAGGTGAAATGAATTGCCGTTATTTTGAATTGACTACTCACGGCCCTAACTTGCTTCTTGATACAAATAATGACTCCATACACCTTTCTTCATCTCTTTTCCAAGGCTAACTTGACCTTACCAATCAGGAATAAATATACAAGGGTTTTGACAACATTCAACAAAATGGGGTGCTCTGTTTTTCTGGGACAATGATCTATTCATTGTAAATATCATGCAGTCACTACTCCTGAACACCATGGTTCAGTCCTCCCAACCCAAATTTGTAGCAGAATTCAATAAGTCGAATATTCCATTTGGAACTTGGCTCTCCATTGCTACAGAATGGGGGTTGTTCCACTACATAGTCATGCCTTTCGAACTCAAAAATTATCCTACGATTTTCTCAAGGGTGGTTGTCGCAGCATTCAAGGAATTCATTCATAAGTTTTTGGAAGTCTACTTCGATGATTGGACAGTGTTTGGGCTGGTCAAAAAGCATGTCTCTAGTATGCACCTGACATTGGATACATGTAGGAAGTATCAAATATCCTTGAACTTGAAGAAATTCATTTTTTGTGTACCTTACAAAATATTGTTAGGTAATGTTGTATGTAAGAAGGGATTAATGATAGACCCTACTAAAATCATCGTAATTATCAATCTGGAGCCTCCTAGGAATGTAAAGTAGCTATGCGCAACATTGGGTCATACTAGGTACTATAGGAAGTTTATTAAGGCATACTTTCATATCACTATGCCCATGGACAATTTGTTAAAGAAGGATGTTACATTTTGTTGGGACAATGATTGTCAGAAGAGCTTGGATACTCTAAAGGAGAATATGGTTATAGTACCAATCCTACTATTCCCGACTTGGAAGAAAGAATTTCATGTACATGTGGATGCATCTTGCATAGCGTTGGGAGTCATCTTAACACAACCAAGGGTAGGATATATCGATCACCCGATTTCCTTCACTATTCAAAAACATGTAAGGCCAAGAAGAACTACTCAACCACAAGGGGCAAAGGATTGGCCATGGTCTATGCACTGCAGAAGTTCAAGCATTATCTACTAGGTGCACACTTTAAGATGTACACAAACCATTCTGCTTTAAAGTACTTGGTCAATAAGCCTGTGTT
>APFE030885327.1:55233-65628 GCA_000404065.3 Pinus taeda
GGGGGGAGAGCTGGGGAATCTGTAGATGGTTGCTCCTTTTCCAAGAATATGATTTTGAAGTAATAGTGAAGCCCAAGAGATTGAATGTTGGACCGTACCACCTTTCTAGGATTTAAAATGGCAAAGAGCCTACAAATATTGAGGAAGGATTACTTGACGCGCAGCTCTTTATTGTCACGATTGTGGATGAGCATTTTTCTGACATTATTCAGTTTTTATCTATTGGAGTAGCTCCTGAAGGTTATAAAATAGAGAAGAAGAAGGAATTAGTTATCAGGGATGCATATTTTTCTATGATTGCAGGAAAATTATATAAGATGGGGTCGATGAAGTTCTATGTCGATATGTGCTTGCATATGAAAGACAGAGTATTCTATCTTGAAGCACATGGTGGTGTTGTTTAAGGACACTATGCAGGTAAGGCTACTGTGCAGAAGATCTTACGAGCAAGATTATGGTGGCCAACGATACATAAATATTCCAAGGAATACTGTAGTGTGTGTGATGTATGTCAAAGGACTGGGAGATCATCACAAAGGGATGAACTTCCATTAAATGCACAGGTCACATTACAAGTATTTGATAAATGGGCAATTGAATTTGTTGGACCTATTCATCCACTGGGTAAGAAAATGGGAGCACATTATATTATCACTGCAACAAAGTACTTAACCAGGTGGGTTGAGGCACAACCTGTGAAGGATTGTAGCACGGACACTGCTGTAAAGTTCATATTTGAGTTTATTCTATCAAGGTTTGGATGCTCAAATATTTTGATGAGTGACAAGGTTCACACTTTTTGAATGAGACAATTTCATCTTTAACAGAAGAGTTCCAGATGTGCCATCAAAAGAGTACACCATAGCATCCCCAAGCAAATGGCACTGTCGAAGCTTTCAAAAAGATCTTGGGGAATGCCCTCACAAAGGTTTGTAATGTTAATAGGAATGATTTGGATGTGTGCATACGAGCAGTTCTATGGGAATACATGACTACTTGTAAGAAATTGATTAGGTTAACACACTTTCAAATGGTTTATGGACAAGAAGTAGTAATGTCGATGGAATACATGGTGCTCAGCCTAACGATCACAACAATAACCGAGATGGCAGATCGCGACATCATGGAGGAAAGACTAACACAATGACTAGAATTAGATGAAGACCACTTTTTGGATGGCTTTCATCAGTAGGAAAAGAAATCTCAAGAAAAGGCATGGCAAGATTAAGCAGCACACCTTCAAAAATGGCGATTTGGTACTGATGTATGACAGCAAGTTTACCAAATTTCTGGGAAAGTTTCAGATGCATTAAGGACATTTCAAATGGTGGCGCAGTTCAGCTCATGGAGCTGAATGGGGAAGTATTTCCTGGCCGGATTAATGGGAGCAAGTTGAAGGTTTATAGGAATAATCTCACCCATGTGTAATGACTCCATGACAGAAGGAAAGTCTTAGTGCTTCTGGTAGTTGAAAGAAAGTGCGGGACTATAAATTGCTCTGTTAAGGAAAAAATTTATGAAAGAAGGAATTTTGTGTGATGTTTGGGACGATCACATAGGTGGAAACTATGATACAGTAGCTACAACACAAGGAGGATTGTCACGCAACCTACCCATAAAGTGACCATTGGAATAACTACAGTTGATTTGAGAGCGATTTTTTCATTAAAAGGAGCAGGGGAAATGCATTTAAGGTGCAAATATAGGAAAAATTGCCACCAAAATCGCATTTATGAGGAAGATTTGTGGGGGAACGGACAGTTTGAATTCAAATCAGGTTATAAATATCGCACACCACTCCTAACTTGGACACTTTTCTTCTTAAGAAATTTCTATGTGCTATTATGCTTAAAGAGCCGAGTGTGTTGGTGCATGTCTGGTTACCTGAGTTGGACAAAAGTTGAGAAAGAGTTCTTGAGGAGAGGATTAGGAAACATCATGACTGTAACACCACCAATACCCACTACAGCACCTAGGTCGCCAAGGCCAAAGCCCATTGCCTTTGTAGTAGGAGAGAAAAAGAAAAAAATCCATAGTAACCCCTAGACTGACAATCACCGCGGAAGATCCCAACTAAGCAAAGGAAGAAGGGTAGAATGGATAAAAACAAGAAGCCTATGGAACCTCAGGACCTAGTCGAAGAAGAGATGAATGTGGGAGTTGAGGATATTAGCGCAGAAGCCGCAAAGCCCATTTCTTGGCTGCCGCCATATATACCACCACAGAATCTGACCGCCAAAGTAACTAAGGACCCCAACTCTATAAAATTCAAATTATTCACGTCATTGTTGTTGGAGGAAGTACCTATCAAGGGTGGCTTGTTAGTCAAGGTACCATATCTGAAGATGGAATATTGGGATTTGGGAAAGCATGAGAAATTTCCACAACTGGAACCTAACAAGTACTTGAAGATGATCTACTATGAGGAGGTGGGCATTACAAGACTTGAACCAATGAAGTGGTTATTCAGTATTAAGCATGCAGGCTTGCTCAATATGTTGTATGTCCCACCATTTAGCCACAACATTATTAATACCATTTGTGTGTGTCAGTTGTTACCGTTGGTCCATGATGGGTGTCTTTGGCTGGGAGGGCCCATTCCAATTGATAACATGCTCATATGAAGAATCACAACACTGGCATATCAGGACACGAACCCCGCAGATGCTTTTGTGGGGAAGTCACATGAGAAAAAACTTGCAAATTAAATGAAAAGTGACTTTGGGTTAGTTAATAAGTCGCGGGGATATGAAATCAGTTCCATCTCAGATGAAGATGTGTGGTTTTCTACACAGATATTGGCAGGAAACATCATGAGAAAGTGTCGTGATGATGAAGCGTCGGCACCAATGGTATCCTTGGCAGCATAGTGTAGCAAGGGGGTTCAATTTAATTGGGTGAATTACATATGCCAAGAATTCTTGGATGTTTTCATGAAGCGCAGGAGGAAAGAAAAGCATTCCAATACGCATGGTTTCTATTTTTGATCGCGCTGATATCTTGGAGAACGCCAGAGGATTTCCAATTTCCCAAGATGGATCCAGAGTTATGTGAGGCTGCTAAATTTCCTCACTCTCAGCAAAAAAGGAACATGCTCATGTCACTGAAAATAAGATGTTCTGGGTAATTTTCAAAATGGAATTGCGAATGGTGATTAACCAAAAACTACGGTTGCCACCAAGTTTTTTCACAGAATATCGGTGCATTGAAGACTTTAAGGCCAATTTCCACCATCTCTACATCCATGTGAGGAGCGATCTGATGAAGAAATGTATGGTGTTTTCATTTCTAATCACCGAAGACGATGTCATGCAGCTAGTCCTTCAGTGACCGACTGATTGGCTCCTTCCAACAGATATTGTAGAAGGTATAAAAGGGACTAGTAAAGAAGGCACTGTAGGAACTAGTAAAGAGGTGCAGAAGGAAAAGAAGACGGTGACCATCGACATAGAAAAGAATATCATGGAGGAACGAGAGCACCATCATGACAAAGAGAAGCATATAGAAGAACTTGATTAGGGTATTGAAGACCCCTATGTAGAATCAGAGGACGTTGATTTCTCCCTTCGTTGTCATGCGGGGACAAAAGTCAAGTGCAGGAAACACACACAAGAAGCACAAATCCAATAAGGCCACTGGTGCAGAGGCCATGGTCCTCACTAAGGAGGACCTTGATGCAATTGGAGATATTGGTAGGTCCGCAACATAGCATATTTTGGGCCACATTGAAGAAAAGTACTAGTTTGTTTTAACAAAGGTCTAGGAAAGCCTCAAAGAGTTGCAGGTGCAGGCGATCCAGGTTCAAGTGAGCTAGTCTCGAGCGAGTGAGAAACCAATGACATCGGGTAGTGTGCATTTGGTACTCACTTCAAAGCTCTGTGTTGTACCTCTGCCTGATGGATCCTTACACTTAATGATGCCACAAAATAGGAGAGCACCCAGCCACCTAATAATGTAAGTATTAACCTCACGACACTCCCCCTATCCACATTGCATGAACTACACCAAGGTGTAGCAGATGAGCTTAAGGTGCGAGAGTAATGGGCTCTCATGGTGATCAAGGATGTGCAGATCACCAGTCAACAGATGCGCGAGAAGGGTGCAACTAGAGCAGGCCATTTTGAGAGTATGCAGTGAGCTCCTCGAGCTCTAGATTTAGTCTGAGGCTGCTTCTAAAGAAAAAGTGCAACAACTAGTAGATGCTTTTAAAGAATCAAAGGTGTAGGTGGATAAAGTTAACTTCGATCTACAACTCCAAATTACTGAGCTTCAATTGAAGCTACATCCCACCATACCACTGGAGATCCAAGAGTAGCTCGAGGTTGCCATCAAAACAGATAGTGAAAAGCTCAACATTGTAGTCAAGTATTGTAGCCAGTTGTTCGAAGAGACTCTCAAACTATGGGCCTCACTGTAGGAGGACCGACAAGTGAAAAATATTGAAGTAGCCATCCGGGATAAGCAACTGCAGTATGATGAGATAAAGACAAAAATGCACACCTTAGCCTTTGTGCAATGGTTCACACTATTGAAAGAGGGCACATCTCTGCAAGGGAATATCGAGGAGTTTCAGAAGAAGATGCATATTATCACTACACAGATGCAGCCATGGGAAGAATAAGAAGGGTAGATATCACAAACTATGGAAACACACTAAAGCAGATGCAACAAACACAACGAACAATTAGCTTAGCAGCAAAAGGACAAACTATGGAAAATTTGGTTGAAGAAGTTCAACAGGTAGCAGTTCAATGCACGCAAATGCTTCACCCAGTGAAGTCTTCATTCACTAGCTTGAAATCAAAGATCCAAAGCATACCGGTAGAGTGACTCGAGGACGAGTCACATATTTGTGTTGGGGGCATGTTGGAATGGGGTCCCCTGGGCCAATTTTTGTTAAAATATTGTAAGTCTCCACATTTTAAGGAGAAGAGCGTGTAGTTCGGATAGGAGTCAAGGGGTTTTAGGAAGGTCAAAACCCCTTACATTTTGGTATTATTTTTAGATCTTCCCATGGTTTTCGAACCATGGTATTGTAATAGAAAAGAATATATATAGGGTGTCTTAACGAGTCTAAGAATAGAACTGAATAGAATGGGATTTTGATATGCTCTGAATTTGTACGATCTTTTTGTGTTTTGGTGAAGGGGAAGGCTCTTGTAGCTAAGTACGTGGAGACCTTGGTAATTTCGCAGTTGAGTGTGTGGGCCCCTACAGCTGTGTGTGCAGGGTCTGGAAATTTTGTATAAAGAAGATCTGAAGTAATAAAAGATATTTGAAGCAATTATATGCCTATTTTTATATACTTATGTAATTTTTGTACTTACGCGCAACCAAATGACATTTATTTGTATTTTATCTTAAGTACTCAGTGAAGATCTGGATCTACTATTATATGTTACTTTATTTATGATTAGACGTTTACTCGAAGTTTGTAGCTCTCTTTAACTAAAAATCACTTAAATTCAAAATTTTCATGAATAAGGGTTTTTGAAGGTCAAATCGGACCTACAACTGAAGAAGCGCCTTAACCCCACATCACATATCCTTTTGGATGTAGAAGCCTAGTTCTAGCATCCCCCAATGCTGCCTCGGGTGAGACTACAACTTATCCAGGTGGCTCCAGAAAGACACACAGGCAAAGATGACTCAAAAATCAAAGTGTTTGGATTATGCTTGAACCAGGACCAGATCGAAGACCTCGTTGTCTTGATCGTGGTGATGTGAACGGTTCATCAAACCGAGCTCATATACAAAAGATAGAGCGCTTTAAAGTTTGACATGATAGGAGAAAGTGGGGCCCACAGTGTGCCACATGGCATCCCAGTAAGCAGGTGGACCCACATGGTAGCCATCAGCCATTGACACTTGGCATTCTCTCATTTGTCTCCTAAACCTGCATAAGAGACAAAATCATTTTTAAATGGTTAATAAATAACCACATAACGAAATGTTTCAATATAATTATTAAAATAACTTAATATACACAAAACAATAAAAATGGTTTTAGGATCAGCTGCCACAACCTTAGCTGACCCTTTTTTTAACAACCTTATCGAATATTTCCGGAACCCAAATTATTTATATATATATATATATATATATATAATATATATTATATTAATATTATAGATTTGGGCTCGACGGCCATAACCTCTGCCGAACCCTCCTAACTGTTCGCCATTATATATATATATATATATATATATAATATATATATATATTATATATGATATATTTATTATATATATATATATATTATATATATATATATTATATATTATATAGATAGAATAGATATAGATATAGATATAGATAAGATATATTTATCGGTTGATCTTTGCACTGATCGCCGACACACCCTGATCGCTGATATACATATCGCCCCGACTCCTATTATCGTGCCGATATTACTAGCACCGATCACTAACATATATATCGGTTATAAAAATTTATATATGGAAGAGGTGGGATTTGATCCCCTGACCTCTCCTTAACCATATGCCTTACTTGCCAATGCACCAACCACTTCCCTTGGTAAGTTCGTCGATGAGTTTTATTTAAACTCAATATTTTACCTTTGCACAAAGTTCAAGACAGAGAGAGACTGTAGACACAAATTTCGAGGAAGAAAGTAGGCACGGATTTTGAGGTAGTGAATTAATTAATATTTTAATGCACGAACCATGAATTTTGCAAGAGGGCAAAATGTTCACTTTATTAGAATTTGACAAATTTTATATGGTTTTTACACCCCTCGTCGCTACAAACATAATGGTGTTTTTCTTTTCTTCATCAAAGGTCTGCATTTTCCAGTGATTTCCATAATGCACATGGAACCATGATTTCAGAAAAAATAGGGAGTGGAACCATGAGCCATGAAATTTTCCCAAAGAGGTAAAATTTGACATTTCAAAATATAATCAAGTTTATACTTGTTTTTCATGGTTTTCCACAGGGATCGTAATGGCGAGATCAGATTCACCATCTGAGTTGCAGATTTCCAGTCCATCCATGGAACAAAATGTTTGAGGAAGCCTCGAGGAATCTAAAAGATTCCTTGAGCCCAAAATTCTCAACTTCTCAAAATTCGGATTATGGACAGTCGATTCAGCACTACTAGATGCCACAAATCTGATGGTGCCTTCATATTTCTTATTCTCTCATTTATTATTCTAGTCACTTTTCTAAGTGCCAGTGCATATGTCCACATTCTTGTGCGAGTAGTCATCTTCATGGGATCAATGCCTTGAGAGCAATGGTCTGAGTAGCTTCAGCAGTGTGACATCCACTTCTTCAGATGGCCCTTGGTTGTGAAGTATATGATGTGTTCATGTACTTCTTCTTTCTGCATTATGTTGCACAGATCCTTGATTGATGTTGATGCAGGATCTTGTTTATTACATGTTGTCATGATTCCTTGCTTGATTTGATGTGGAATATTTTATGTGATGTACTTGTTTTCATAACTCATCATGTTATGCTTTGAGATCCCGTGTTGTATGTTGCGGGGATACTCTTATTGTCATCATGCATGTGTTTTTCTTTGACATCCCTTTTATGCCATGTTGGTGGGATGCTCACCATGCATGTTTTTGTGTCACACTGATAGGAGTCTGTTGATTGAGAATTCCTGTAGTGGAATATCTCTTAGATTCACTCCTGCGTGAGGGCATTTTTCCTTGTATGATTGCGACATCATCTCTTGTGTACATCACCATTATTGACAACACTTAATGCAACAACCTACACCATCTTGACACCGGGGCCCAGAGACGTCGTCCCTCCTAGACGATCTCCGTTATCAATGCTTATGTTTTCATGTGTTGATGATTGATATGTTCCTCTTCTTTACAGCATGTAGATGTATTCATTAATGTTTTTTTAAAATTGCAATTTTAACACATCACGAAAGTAAAAGGTCTTGGAAGGGTCCTTCTTCACACCCGGACCTAGATCAAGTGGTATCAGAGCGGTCTTTGCGTTGATGTGAATTGCAACGTGAACAATGACAAAGGATGAAAGAGAAATGTATGAGACCATGCTTAACATTTCCAAGAAGGTGGAAATTATGTATGAAACTCTACAGAAAGAAATAGAGGAAAAGGAGTGGTTACAACCTCAGTTGAAAGCCACAAAAGAGGCGATGGAAGAACTGAAGCAAAAAAAACATAATCTTCAAACAAAGAATGATGAATTGAAGATGCACCTACATGAAGAGAAGGAGGAGAAACAAGGTTTTCTACGACAGCTACAAAAGCTGCAGCAAGACTCATGTGAGGTAAAAAGTAGTTCTCCATCTTCATGTACGTTTCCTGATGATGATTTCACTGTGTTTGAAAATCATACCATTAGAATTGTCTCCAAACTATTGAAGAGAATGGGGTATGAAGGAAAAGGCTTGGGTGTTAATGGCCAATGCATTGTCAATCCCATCAAAGTAGAGGAATTACCGTGTCGAACAGGACTTCGGTATGTCAGGAAAGAAGTTGGGGAAGGCGCTGAGA
Source organism: Pinus taeda (assembly GCA_000404065.3). Lineage (NCBI taxonomy): Eukaryota > Viridiplantae > Streptophyta > Pinopsida > Pinales > Pinaceae > Pinus > Pinus taeda. The sequence continues at coordinate 63,741 of APFE030885327.1, forward strand.
CAGTTAGCGAACCACCAATGATGAATGATGAGAAGCCCTCATCCGTTATTTCCAAATCAAAAGAGAAGGTAAAAGATGTTGATTTCCTTTCAATTTCATCTTGTCATAGTATGATGTCTATTGGAGATTTGGAGATCCCAATTACAGGGACAAACATGAGGCTCCTTACAAGGATGAGGCATGAGGAGACAAAAATTGGTGCTAATAACCAAGGCATAACTCAACCTTTTGAGGTTGTGCATGAAAATCGATTTGTAGGCTCAAGATATGCTAAAGGAGAGTACTCAAAGGTGTTAGATTCATCTGAGACTTCGTCAAGGAAAGAGAATGATGGAAAAACATCCCCATCATCCAATGGAAGTTTCCATTACAGGGAAAGAGCTGAGGCAAGCTCTCATCACCATACTGACACCAAAGACAGCAAAGGAAGGTATAATCACTTTCGATCTTCGAATGTTCAATTTGATCATGTTGTTAATAATGAACAAAGGTCAAGGCATTGAAAAACATGCACCTATTTTGGTTTACCTAACCATACCTTTTCTAAGTGTTGGAAAAGAATGGCAACACTCATGAGGCATGAAAGACCCTCTCAACAGCAAGAGAAGAAACAGGTTAAGTAGATATGGAGGAAGAAAGCCTACTGCAGTCATTGCAACAGAAATGGCCATCAAAGAGCCACTTGCTGGAAGCTCCATCTAGAGCAGTGCCTTAAAGACAAAGTGTTGGTGCGTGAACCAGGAAGAGCAGTTGTTTGACAAGCAAAACCACCTCAAGAAGGTGACCCGTTCACATTGATAAGTGAAAAATGGTTTTTTTGATATGATGTCATTTCATGGTCATTCTTTTGTGAATCATTTGTTGCATTTTAAAGTGTAAAAGTGATGATGTGTTTCCATCACTTGGTCAGCAACAATGATGTCTGGTCATGTTTGAGTTGCATTTTGAGTTGCATGTTAAAGCTCTGAAAGTGATGGTATGTTTCCACCACTTTTCAAAGCAATAGTGTCTGGCCTTATGTATGTAAATCATGCGTTGCAATGATGATGTGTTTTCCATGACTTTTTGAAGCAACCATGATGGGTTGGCCTTGTTGTCATAGCTGGGTGTTTTGTCCATATTATTGTAAACTTGACCATCGAGTATGTGTTATAAACACTTGGCAAGTATGGGACGTTTGGGTCTTTGGTTGGTCTTGTCATTCAAGCATGTAATTTGCAAAACCATGTACTATAGGTTGTAGATGTAGCAGGTGATGGTTCTTCACTTAAGGCTCCGAAGAACAAAGGTGAAGGAGAAGGAAGCAAGACCTTTTCAGGCCACTTGTGATGCAGGTAGGGTACAGAGATAGTTGCAGATTATTTTTCATGCTTTTGGAGGACCAAAAGCTCCTCAGTGGGGAGGATTGATCCAGGTGGCTCCATAAAGACACACAGGACAAAGATGACTCAAAAGTCAAAGTGTTTGGATTATGCGTGAACTAGGACCAGATAGAAGACCTCGTCGTCCTGATCATGGTGACGACGCGAATGGTTCATCAAACCGAGCTCATATGCGAAAGATAGAGCTCTTTAAAGTTTGACATGACAGGCGAAAGTGGGGCCCACAGTGTGCCACATGGCATCCCAGTAAGTAGGTCGACCCACATGGCAGCCATTAGCCATTGACACTTGGCATTCTCCCATTTGTCTCCTAAACTTGCATAAGAGGCAAAATCATTTTCAAATGGTTAATAAATAACCATAAAACAAAATGTTTCAATATAGTTATTAAAATAACTATATAATACAACAAAACAATAAAATACATGGTTTCGGGATCGACGAACACAACCCCTACCGAACCCTTTTAAACAACCTTATCGCAATAATCCCAACCATAAACATTA
>APFE030885327.1:67199-86390 GCA_000404065.3 Pinus taeda
CTCTTCTTGTTGTAGCTGTGATTCAAGCTGCAAAAAATCAATCTTTTCCTGTGCATTTTGTAGACATGTCTGAATTTCTGAGAGAGAGGCTTTGCTAATTTGGAATGTGTCATTAGAAGTAGATTGTATTAGAGTTTTCAAAAACTCTAATACTTCACCAATTTGATCCATTTTCCGAAAAAGAATGCAGTGCCTTAATGATACTTTGAGTTCCTCAGAAAGCTAAAAGCTTCTTGGAAAGATATTTCAAGCTCCATTCAAACAAGAATTACACTGTTTCATTGAGTTTCAGTTTTCATAACAAGTGGGTACATGGCCTGCTGTAGGTGTATTCTTTAAAACATATGATGGCACCAAAACCCAACTTTCAACTAGTTCATGATATGATGCACAAACACAATCCGATATTTAAAAAAATACAAAGCAGTAAAGACATAACATCAGCCTGGAGACGTGTGACCAATGGACTAATAAGTATGCCAAGAGTGACAAGGCTCTTACTCTGCTACAGAAATCCACACCACTAATTCGACAATGGTTCCTGCGCCAGCAATAGAAGTCATTATCGACTGGGACTGAAGAAAAACTCAGTGAGAGTTTCTGTCAAACACTTGTTGGCATACTGCACTCTTATGCATTTGGAAGACCTTCAGCTCTGGCCTGCTTATTCACGGTCAATAGCAGAGAAAATGCCCAGCTCAGCTTCTGGGAATTAGCACAAAAAAATAAGTTTATCTCTTAGCTGATGCCCATCATATATTATATATCACAGCGTTTCCAAAAGGGCACTGCACTTATCCAAAATTCAACATAATATGGAAAGGAATTTAAAGGAATTTAATATGGCGTTCAACGCATATAATGGCATCAACAGTTAACAGGTATTTGACTAAGTCAAGATACATGCCAGCTATCTCAGCCGCCCTTATCACATCAAGGAACTGTGTAACATCATCAGCACGAATAACTGATTCAATAGCATCGCTGACCAATCCTTCCCTGAGTTGTGCCTTTGCAACTTGACTCCAAACTGCATCCTCCTCAACACGGGATGCAAACTCAACCGCCCGTTCAATGCTTTGGATGTTATCCAAAAGCACATTCACTGCCTGCCGAAATGACTAAATCGCATAGTATATACTCTATCGAACCGATGATATGCAAATATTTCAAAGCCTGGATTCTGGTATCTGAATCGTTTATAAGCGTATCAAATACGTTACCATTTTATTGGCAAATACGTTGACAGCGGAACCAACTTTTCCATTTTTTATTTTTTTTTGCAGGAATAAAGATTCATTTGTCACTTTACTAATAAATTCTATAAAAAATACCAGTGCATATACACCGAAAAAATATAAAAATCATATATCTTGGGGAAAGATGGACAACTAAATATTCGAACAGATGTTGGTGAAAGAATTTTGTTGGAGATCAGACAAATTTCAAAGCTGATATGGTCCCTCGTTCTCTCAATTTCTTCTCTATACTGAATCCAGTCGTCTGAGATAAGGCAACAAATGCTCGAGGGTTGCAAATTTCTCGCCCCTCGTGCACAAAATTACTTCAATAATTCCAACCTGAAGTTCGGGAATCGAAGGGTTTCCTTGCTCATCCATGGCCTCAATCACCCAAGTATCGATTCCCAAGCACGTCAAATGCCATTTCCCGCAGTTCGTTATGACAAGGCAATTCTACATAGGGAGCCATAGGGTCGCTGCAATTTCGAATTTGTCCATCGCACAATGTAATTTATCATCATCCTCGTGGGATAATTGTTGGTTGCGAAGTCTGAAACTATCCAGGTCTTTGCCAGTTTCTTTAATGTTGAGTCACTGCTCTAAGGAATCGCTGGCCAATCCAGAAGAATCCAGAAAATGTGTAAAGTGGGCTTTCAATTCAGGTTACGGGAAATTCGATGCGATTGCAACCAAGCTGGGCGGAGTCATCAATGCATTAGACGAGAACAACTTTCTCAAGGAGTTACAAATCGCACCCAGTCAATAGAAATCACAAGAGGCGGAACAGGGACATTGGTAGCCATCCTCGGCTTACTCTACAGTGGTAGAGAATATGACTCAACAATCCTTTTCTTTGATATGGTCGTAGCGCTGCAGGCTCATGGAACTACACAGCAATTTTGGCTTTACGACAACAATTAATATGGTTGCTGGCCTACAGACTGAGTACACTAATGATACCTTCAAACAGATTGATTAACGCTGCCTACAATCAAATGAATATTGTCTACGACGACACTTATTAATCATACGATAGGAATCTACTGCTATTGTCTCAACGCTACTGCTTTGGGATTTCGGGCTCTCAGATGCATTCATGAAAAGCGCAGATACAGCGAAAATGAAGGCGCAGATACCATATGCGTTTCAAAGAAAAAATCAAGGGTTTCAACGTTCGCATACCATGTCAGTCAGTGGACAGAGGAGCAGGCAGTGGATAGAGCGTTAATGGACAGAGCCCAGAGGCGCTAGAACGGTTTTAGATTTTAAGCGATTTCAGGGCAGCGCAGGTGTGGCAGAACGACAGAGGCGTTATGTCAGAGGAATATCAGACAGAGAGTTTGCAGCATGAAATGAAATAGGGATGCACACAATAATAACAATTCTATCTGCAGGAATGCAGAACTGACATGCACAGAGAGGCCACAAAACAAGTGGCTCAAATTGGAGCAGGACCAACGATCGCCCGCTCTGATACCATGTTAAACAAACATGGTGAATGAGAGAAAATATGAAAGATAAAGCTTGCATTACATTTTTATTAACAATAGATGTACATTTATAGTACAATATGGTGACCGTTGGGATTCACATCCCAAGGTCCCTTGGACTACTTAGTCTGTTTAGCTTCCACACTAACCCATTTAGGATTAGGTGTCCAACAAGGAAGAAGTCTACATGACGCAGCCTCCCAGATTCAAGGTTGCCGGTCAAGAATAGAAAGTGTGTAGATTAGTTAAATCACTCTATGGTCTGAAACAAGCTCCTTGGGCTTGGTACATGAAAATTGATAAGTACCTAACAGATCATGGCTTTCAGCGGAGCCCATCTGATGCAAACCTGTATATCAAGCATACTGGTGATGATATTTTGTTTGTGGTTGTCTATGTGGATGACCTTATCATTACTGGCAGTTCTGCACATTTGACCCATGGGATCAAACAAGATTTGTGCAGCACCTTTGATATGACAGATTTGGGAATTCTTCATTACTATCTGGGGGTTGAAGTCTGGCAGACTGAGAACAACATCTTTCTCTGTCAGTGTAAGTATGCCAAAAATCTTGTAGACAGGTTCAGAATGCAGGATTGCAAACCTGCCACGACTCCTATGGAACCAGGGCTCAAACTTTCAACTAAGTCATCCTCACCCCTTGTGGATGAAACTTTATTCAGGCAATTAGTGGGCAGCCTCATCTACCTTACTGCCACTAGACCTGACATCAGTTTTGCAGTGAGCTACATTTCCCGCTTCATGTCAGCTCCTAAGGCTGATCATTGGAGAGCAGCGAAGCGTGTGCTGTGTTATGTGCGTGGCACTCCTGATTATGGACTTCTGTACACTCGAAGTTTCGATCCTATACTCAGTGGTTACACAGATTCTGACTGGGCCGGTTCAGTTGATGATCGTAAATCTACAACTGGGTATGTGTTTAGTCTGGGATCCAGTGTTGTCACATGGACTAGTAAGAAGCAGCAGGCAGTGGCTCTTTCCTCAACAGAAGCAGAGTATCGGGGCGCAGTTAAGGCATCTTGTGAGGCAGTTTGGCTTTGACGTATGTTTGCGGATATGCATGTTTCCCAAGCCGGTCCTACTCCTTTGTTCTGTGATAATCAAGGAGTGCTCAAACTTGCCAAGAATTCAGTCTTCCATGAACGAACAAAGCATGTGGAAACCCATTGTCACTACATTCGACAACTTGTTGAAGACGGATCTATTCAGTTGTTGTATGTTCCCACAATGGACCAGCCAACAGACATCCTCACCAAGCCCCTTGGTCCTAATAATTTTGTAAAATTCAGAGGGTCTCTATGTGTTGTAAATAGATTGAACATTAAGGGAGGGTATTAGAATAATGCTACTTTAGTGATTAATGCTGTTTCTATTTTCTGTCTTATTAGCAGTTTCTTAGATGAAACTTGCTGTTTGTATCTATGTAAATACATTTGTATTATTTATTGAGCTTCATAGCTCATTGTAAATTAATTCAATCCATTCATTGATTATATTCATCATTATGACACTTATGGACTTCATCAGGGTTTTTAGAGAGCTCAACGATATGTATTATTGATCACTCAACCTCTTGAGAGGTTTGTTATTTTGGTTATGAGCTAGTTTGATGGGCTTGTCACCAAAAGTTAGTTATTTGCACATTATTTCTATTTTAGGGTTTGATGTAGGCTCAAATAACTAAATCAAACTCCTTAGAGGTGTATAAATACAAATGATGAGAGTTCATTTCTCATCATCACTTGGTTTGGACTTGTATCTCTCTTGAGATTTTTTCTATTCCTTCTTGGTGGACGAAATTTTGGAGCATGGATGAATTTTGATGTATGGATTGACTTTTCTTATCTTGGAGCTTCACGATTGACGAGTCTATTAGTGGTTGAATATATTCTCTTACATGTAAGTACAAATTTAATGCTATTATTCTTTTACTTTGTCACGTGCATTGATAATGAGATTTTCGCTATACTAGGGATAGTTACTGCATGCATTTGCTGCGAAATTGTGGAATTATGTTTCTATATAGGATATCTATATGTATGGGACATGTATGTTGAACGAATTCTCCTAGTGATAATTCTATTGTTGAATTTATCTTGATAAGCCACTTCACCTTGCACAACGAAGTATAAAAGCTTTTAAGGTCTCTCTCGTTTGCCCTAGTGACAAGCGAAGTTGATCTTAAGGCCTCCTTGACCTAGAAACAAAGTCTATCTTCATATTCTTCATGACTCCAATCTTCCCAAAGGATTAGGCACTGGTCTATGAAAGGTGATCACTCAAAGAAACATTTTTCTTTGCCTCTCCTCTTTATTCTAAGTCTAGCCACATTAGGGCTTCTAGGGCATCATTTTCCCAACAAACCACCCTCAAGAAAAATTTGATCTCTTGCCCTCTACTACACTAATGGGTATCCTAGGGCTCCTCCAAATTTGAGGAAATTCCGACAGTGGGGTTGTGGGATATCCCAAGCCCTATCGTCAAGATTGGTTTTTGACCTAAGTTTCCCTAGGCTTGTTTCTCATAGTGATCACTTTGCACCTTCAATTGAAAATTAATTCTTTGGTCCCCTTCTGCTCCTTTCAGGTCAAATATATCATTGGTTGCTAAACTCCTTTCCCTTGACCTAATCTGGGTCCACTTGGTCCCATGTGGTCCCATACCTTTGGAAAGTCAACTCTTCAAAAACTACTTGGGAAACCAAGTTCAATAACGATTTTAGGGTTTTGGAAGCTTCTTTACAATTCACACTCCTTAAATCTAGCCTTTAAATCCTCATCCCCTTCTCCTAAAAAGCATTGTAGCTTGCTTAAGAAGTAAACAAGTCCCATTCTTGAGTCTGCCCTAGGAGAGGGTCCTCGAGATTACTTCACACCCATCTTAGTTGATCTATCCTTCATAAGTGATTCTCTATATAGCGGGTCTCCTCCCATCGGTGAAAGTCCGTAAAGAGTAGGAAGCTTTAGCTGTGGTGACAGTGGGATTTAGCTTCATTGTTGCTCTTGACCTAGTAGGTGCCCCTCTAGGACCCCCTTGCTAGTTTGAGCGGTAACAAGGCCCACCTTCAAACATACGATCATACTGAATGGGTGAGGGCACATAATGGCTAGTTGAAGTGGCAGAGATGGTGGCATATCGAGTTATTTGGGGGTTGTAAGGGGCTCGTGGTTGTCAGTTGAAGACAATCTAGGAGAAATAAAATTCTCCTATGGGTGTCACCCACTGGTGGTGTGTAATATCTGGCTCCAACTGTGAGATGATCTCTCAGCAAAGTGCTTGAACGTACTAGAATGGGGAGGTCATGAGAACACCAACAATCTCTTGGGACCATAGACTTGTTACCTGCACAACAAAGACTAAGCAAATGGGGCAACATATTTTTGTGGCGTCTTATGATCGCCCATCATTTTGTTAGGCCATAAAAATCAACAAGAAATAAAATTCTATTCTAGATGCAATTCTAATCTAAATGCACCTAATCTAGCATGAACAAAGAATATGATATTAGTTCTAATGCGAAAACCAATATGCAATGCATGCTACCCTAACATGTATATTGTCTTGGGCAATGGTTAAGTGTAATCATAGAGTTGGTGCAACCAATATATCATTAGATCAATATGAACATCCCTGCCTATATGATTACTCAAGCGATAGATCCAAAAGCAAAGGCAGGAATGGCTATATGAAAGGTCACAAGGGCGAGAGGTGGGAAAATAAAATGACCACACATGGAGTATGACGGGGGAAAAGTGAATAAAGGGATGTAATCTACTCTGCGAGATCCTTTCTTCCAACCAAAAGATAGAGATGTCAACAACCAAGCTCATAAACCTCATATGGATGGCAACCTTAGGCATATCATCCCCATAATGGTCGTTATCATTTGTATTGTGCCTTATGGCCACCATGGGGTCATGATTAGAAGGAAAGGGAGGCTAATGACATGGGGAGACACAACAAGCATGCTGCACATCATATTCATGCGAGAGAAAGGATTCTTTATTACAAAAAAGGTTGAGGAAAGGGTCCACATGCAACTCAATTACAAACCAAGGATTGTGAGGAGAGACAAGGGTCCTATTGATATCATCATCATTGGTTTCATAGATAGGTTCCTTCTCAAAACGATTCCCATGAACCTCCCATTTCCCTTCTTCAATATGTAAGTAATCATTGATATTGATGGTTGAAGGGTTTACATGATCACTTTCTCCAAGGTCTTTAAAGAGCGGATTATCAGAAATAGTATCCTTGCAAAAGATAGGGTTAACCTCAACTTCAATTTCCATAGACTCATCCTCCCTATCACACATGTTCTGAAAATTATCTTCATCACCTTTTTCGTCATGTGGACCCAGTGAGGACCCTCTTCCCTGCTCATCATCTAGATTCCCAAGATCATCATGATGCTTAATTAAGGCTTCCTCTTGAATGTTTAGTGGAGGGCATACTTGGAAATGCCTAAGAAAGCCATCAGAGAATTTCTCAATAGATGAGATGCTCCTATGTTCGTGATTATGCAACCATAAATTATGACCATGGAGGGATCTCATGAACAACAATATAAGGACATCCTAGTGGATCACTTTCATCTTTGAAGTATGCGCATGAAATCTTTCTACATGACCCATTGCAGAGAGTGGATAACCATCAAACATGGGCACCTCGTGTACCATCCTTCCTGTGACACGATTAGGGTGCCCAGGGATGCTGGTGATGTCCAAATCGGGAAAATCATCAAAGAAAGACATCCTATTGAGTACATGTAAATTGTGTAGGAGTCGTCAGGGTGAATTTAGAGATGCCTAGAGAAATGCTTTCTCCACCGTACAAGCATTGACCATAAAGTTCAATGAAGAACTAGGGCTTCGTTCTTCCTATGGAGTAGTCGAGAATGATAATATCAATGATGTCATAGGGGAAACAAAACACACATCTCGTGTCCATGATAAAGGCGCCAAAAATATTATTGCTCAATCCAATAGGGGTCCTAGGAGGGGTTCCAAAGGGACAACTACTAGACCAAGTGGCAACAATGGGACTAGGACCCACTGTCACCTAAGTCAATGTCCCTTGCTCTTTACAGACTTTCACCAATGGGAGGTGTTCCGGTACGAAGGAAATCACTATAATGATGGGGTTAATGATTAGATATGATGTAATTTCCAAAGCCCATTCAAAGGACAAGCTCAGATAATAGGTTGCTTGTCTTAGAAGCAAAGGAAGGGCTCTCTAAGAAAGGCTTAATGGTAGGAGGCCTAGACCTAGGTAAAAGGTTATTCAATACAAGGAATGCACCTAGATGAAGGATTCCTAGAAAAGAGAAAGGACCTCTCTTAGGGTATGTGAGATAACAAGCATGCAAATGTTTCAGACCATAAGAGAGACCTAGGGGATCTAAGCAAGACCTAGGGGTTGGGATGATCATCAACAATATGACTAAGTCAAGCAAGGAGGAGAAGAAAGGGTTAATGAAAGATGAACTTCCTTCGAGTTTTGAAGTGTAAAGACCCTCAAGAAGACCCTTTACCAAGATGCTTGAGATGATTTTCAGGGTGCTAGCTAGGGTTTAAGTTTTCTCACAATCTGACCGTCAAAATTGGCTCTAATTTTGGGGAGAGCTAGAGGAAACATCAGTGCAGAAGGCTGTTCGAGCGGTTTTGTGAGAGCTCTTCTCTATTGGAATTCGCACCAAGCCCTATTAGGTTGTCTAGTTTTATCGTTGAATTTTAGAAAAAGGGAGAAAAACGGAAGGGAAAACATTTGATCACCAAATTGGCTCGGACTAGTGCCTTGTCCTTGGGCTATGGAGTCTATGTGCTTTGAAATTTGGTCGAAATTGTCTTCAAGGAAGCTAGAAAATGATGCCTTAGCAAACACTCTCTAGCATTTACCCACTCAAGAATTATGGACTTTCATGGAAAGAAAACAAATTCTACTACACTAGGAACATTCATCTACTTGTTATCAATGAGTAACATGCATAAATTTGCATTCTAACATTCTTTAACAATGATATTCAACAATTAGGGTATGAGAGAACAAGATCTAGTTGCATGATTTCCACACATTAGAAAACATGCACAAATTTGCATTCTAACATTCTTTAACAGTGATATTCAACAATTAGGGTATGAGAGAACAAGATCTAGTTGCATGATTTCCACACATTAGGCGTTCTTTCATAAGAAAAATTTCCTTAGCAAAATTTACTTACACGATAACAAGAGATATATCCAAATCCAAGATCAAGAAGATGGCTCCAAGAGAACGAAAATTTCAGCTCCAAAAATATCGAAATGCGTCAAGAGATCTCCAATAGAGAACTAAGAAAGAAGTGTGAAATTCTCAAGAAGATATATCCAAGTCCGCGTGATGATGAGAGATTAAATGATCTTCTCTTATATTTATATGATCCTCCAAGTGATTCAAATGTCTAATTATGCCTAATAATGCCCCTACAATAAAATTAATGTGCAAAATAACATCCTTTTTGTGACAAGCGCACCAAATAGCTCCATAACATGAAAAATAAGCCTCTTAAGAGGGTTTAAATGATAATAAAATAGCTAGGAGGGATGTTGGAAGGCCTAGTAAAGTCCCTCATGTGCCATAATGAATAGGAGGGCTCCATTAAATTGATGAAGGGGGTGGCCCCTTGATATCCAAGCAAATGACCTGTGGTGCCCCCAAGTGGCTGCGGGGGCACAAAAGCATCCTCATGGGTCTCCAACTGAATTGCACAAGCATGTATCCCATTTGGAAGGGTTGGAACAATGATGCAAGTCCTCCCTTTGTCTCCCATGGTGAGACAAAACCCCATCTAGGCCCTGGATCAATTGCCAAGTGTGTGGTGCAAGTGTGTAGTCGGTTGGGGAAGGTGGTCTAGGTGCATCATCATCATCATCAAATAAGTTGGACATGAGCAAGTAATGAATGGTGCTAAAGGATCCCATGGCATGACTATCTACTGTCTGCTATAGTGGAGGCCCATGGCTCTCAACGCACACCCTACAAATGCTAATATGACCCTCTGGAGGGCTTGGACTCCGTATAGTGAGACCAAACCCCAAGATGAAGATCCACCCGCAATCCTGTATAAGGTCAATGCGTCTCCTCACTTCCAGTACAACATTTCATTAGCGCAATTGAGCAAATGATCTTACAAATCATGGAACCAAGTGGGCACTTCATAGTGGCATGCCCTTCCATAATACATATGTCTCCAAGTTTAAGAAGGAGGTTAATCAAGGACCCTATTAGGTGGTTTCATCCTTTAGGAGAGTGGCAGGTCCATGGTACATCTGTCATATGGCAGGTGTCATGTGATATAATGATGGAACATAGTTGGGTATCAGGGGAAGGCTCCAAGCCACATGCCATGGTACAAGGGTAGCTATGATGAGGGAAGCCCACCCTTGGGTGTATAGATGCAGGAGGGAGCAACGTTGTACATGAGTTACCTGGACCTTTGTTTTTCCAACCTTCTTCATATGCCTTTTGCCTTTTATTGATTTTTCTTTTTATAACTATTCAGGGCTCCAAGGAATGAGAGCATGGTGTGTAAGATATAGTAGTGATTACCCCCTTAAGGTTGGATAGTTCATCTCCCACTAGGGGTTGGGACAATCATGGGTTCTTTAATGATGTAGGGGGCTCATATAAGGGCCCTAGGAACCAGGGTGATGGCCATAACGATAGGGGGTAGAGCTCATGTTGGATTTTGTCCACGTAATTAATTTGTATGACCTGACAATCTTTTGCATTTTATGGTACATTTCCTGTTGAGAGTGGCCAATTTATGCTTTTTACTTTTTTTTTTAACTGCATCAACCTCTTGGGCATCGTTCCAAGCTCAACCGAAAGTATGGACAAGGGGAGGGGTAGGCTAACTCCTTGTGGACCCAATGGACAAATGTGGACCCCTATGGGAAATATATGGAAAGGGGTTATAATGAGTAGAGGGGAGTGATGTATATGGTTTTGGGAAGTGGGACCATGCAACCAAAATCGAGATTTCCCATGTAGTGCCATTCCTAAAGCTAGTAGCCCATAAAGGAGATCCCATGGGATTAGGATACAAGACTAACTGCCAAATTGGGCAAGGGGACAAGAGTACAGATCAAACCCATTCTTTACTCCGAATTCCCCCACTACTCCATGTCCAGATGTGTCCATAATACGTAAGCAAAAATACTCAATTACATAATGAAAAACCATATCTTTGGGGTTAGAAGGCCCACCTTCAAACACACGATCATACAGAATGGGTGAGGGCACATAATGCCTGGCTCAAGTGGCGGAGATGGTGGCAAATTGAGTTATCTGGGGGCTGTAAGGGGCTGTTGGGCTGTTGGCTGCCGGTTGAAAAAAATCTAGGATGTTAGAAAATCAGAAAGGCAAAAATATTTTCTTATTCTTGATAATTACTTATGATGTTCTTCATTTTTTATTACGATTCTTTATATCTTCTTTCTTTTAGCTCATCAAGGAATTACCAAAGCAATAACACATAAAACAATGGACACTAGATGTAGGCTCTATGCCAGGGCAAAACCCCTCTCGAGGGGAAAACCCAGTCAAATTTCTCTTCCTTTCAATGGTATTCTTTGGGACTCTTCACCCTAAACAAAGAACAAACCTTCCCTCCACACCAAGTCAGCCTCCCAGATCTTCGACCTCTCTTCTAGCAACTTCGATTATGTAGCAACTTCCAGCATTAGGCAACTTCTGGCATTCGGCGGCTTCTGGCATCAACAAAACTTGGAAGACTTTCAATCTCCCAAACTAGGGCACGAAACAAAGAGAGAGAGGCACCATAATTTCTTTTTTATTCTTCTCCTTAGACTCCACCCAACTCACACTTCCTTCCCCTTCTTCTACTTTGCACTTCTTTTAGCTTCAAGAGATATCAAACTTCTTGTGAGAGAGTGTGCTCCAAATGAATTCGACTTGCTTCTATTATAGGCTTCAAGGGAGGTTGAATTGATGTCCTTAGGCCAACTTGATCTCTTCTAGGCCGACTTGATGTCGAGAATACATAAGTTATATTTGACTCAATACTAAACCTTTTTACATGATTCAAAAGCCCAAGAAGGGTCTATTTAAAAGTACAATGACTCTGTTGACTCAGAATAAATCCTAGAAGTCCTCAATGGGGACTTTGACCTAAAACATGGTGACCCAAGCATGAAACCCATGCTTTAATAAGTCACAATAAAAATAATAATAAAAATTCTTTTGACAAGTACATTACATGATGACTCAAATACACTTAATGAAGACCAAACCTAGTTACATTTTCCAACACTCCCTCTTAACTAGGCAATCTATCCATTGGTCTCTCAACAATTTAGGCATTGCAATGCCACAGACTAGATTCCTGACCAGGGTAGTCTATCTCGGTGGGTCTAAGATGGACTCAAGCTTTCAACCTCTCTCGGTAGCACTGGGCTTACTTGCTAACCACCAACCCAAAGGTTCAAGTGTGTATCCAAAAACAGAGTTGTATAATCAACACCACCTTTTCCAACTCAGGACCTAGACATCAACATAAAGTTTCGGCCAGATGTCCTCCCAGGCAATGCTTCACTCACAAAGCCTCAACACTCCTTGATCCAGTAGATCAAAGATGACCAATCTCTCCTAATCAAACTGATTGGTAACCAGCATGCTATCAACAATTTTGAGAGATTCACCTGTACAAACACAACCCCAATCAATAATATACTTTCATATATACATAATCAAATACAAACCTCTGGGATCTTGCAGACAACTTGATGTTGCTTCTCAAATTTTCATAGTAGGACTATCAACTGAATCTCTGACAGAAGATTCCTCAATCATACACTTACCTTTCCTACTTCTCATGCAACAACATATCCTCTAAAATTCATCCTTTAATCAAAACCATGCTATGCCCTCCCTTTCAACCAGGGAGCATCTCTTTATCCAGACTCCCTCTTAATCTGAGGGAGATCTCTTCTAATCAAGGCTTCCTCAGGGAGATCAACTTCTTGTTTTCGTCATCAGAGAATCTTTCATGGCTTCCAACCATTTCATCAGAGTTATCATCATCCTCATCATGCTTATCACATCAACGAGCATCTTCACCATATTGAATATTGTGTCCCTGCACAACTTAGATAGCAAGTACAACCAAATCTGTAGAAGCATGAATTTAGCCATATCAGAATCACAAAAACATTTCAGCTTTATACATATCAGATACCCAAATTGAATTACAAACAAGAGACATAAACTCCTCAACATCTTGCTAGGGACTTTGTCATAAACCCTAGAGTACTTCATAACAACTTTCATTCCATATAGGGTTCATTGTTTCTTTCAATGGTGTGACATACAGCAAACCCTAGAACTAATTCAAACAAATATAGATCTACAAGGCATCTAACAACTTTCAGAATTCATATGTTAGACTTTCCACTAGGGATTCATACAAATCCTAGATCTCCTACAAAAGAATCAATCAAAACCAGTCATAGCTTAGTCATTAACATGACCAACTTACACTAGGGTTAGTTGCAGTCCCTAGATTTTCAATCAACCATCAAACACAACTAAAACTCCAGATTTTAACAATCATATGCAAATCCCAAATCATCACATTGTCATCATACATCAGCGATTTTTACTTATACTAAGGTTTAACTCTAAAACGCTAGAATTTCGTTTTCACAATCTCAATAATCATTATATAAATAGCTCTCAGATTGTTGTATCATGCACACTAGAGAATTTAACTACTACTAGGGTTTGGCTGCAAAACCCTAGATTTCCAAATATCATCCTAGAATATCAGACAAGGACATATATTAAATCCTAAGACTTATGACCATCAATAACTAGGTCGACACACATGTCTAGGAATTCATTATCATGCATAAGCATATCACATGTCAGACAACATCAATACATTGGACATATACTGACCTAGACCAAGCTAGGGTTTCGACCAAATGGACACACACACACACACGCATAAGGTTTCATTCCTAGGATCTTGCTTTCATAACAAAGGTTTTGCTTATAGGCCCAACCAATCCCTAAAGATCTAGGGTTTCATAACATAACAAAGCAAACCCTACTATTCTAAAAATTTCAAAGGTTCAAGGTCTCAGACAAACATCATTCAACCTTAACAAGTTAAGGTTTCATGATCATATCGAAATCCCAATCATGACACCATCAACAAGAACTTCAAACAACATTTCACGATATCCCCAAGTAGTTTAGGGTTTTAGATATTCACATTAGCATACCCTTAGGTTAGGGTTTTCCAGAGAACCGGTCTAAGGTTCTATAAAATCAATTAAGAATAAGAGGGTAGATCTATCAAGTGATGAATCACCCAAAATAAGAATCAATATGATTCACTATAGCTAGACACAACCATGTTGGTAATAGATTGTCAAATGAATAAGCATTTATTATAAAGATATCAATGTTTTAAAGCATACCTTTGTTCCTTGACAAACCTTGTTTTGAGTGATCATCTTTCATACACCTTGAGAATATAGCAGATGTTTTTCCTAATCAAGACAATAGAGGGAGAATGGTGATTATTATTAATATAATCAAAACTAAATGAGTACATGAAACCAAAAACTGAAAGGAAATGAGATACTTATCTTTGAGAGTTGTTTGTGGCTCCTTCCAAAGCTTGAGGGATGTCTATAAACTTACAAAAGAAAATGTCTTTTCCAAAAACATGTTAAAACCTATAAATCCTAAACATTAGAAATACAAAAAATAGAATATCTAAGACTAAAAGCAGAGGACTTAATAGTGTAAGTCCCTTATATTAGATTCTTCGGGTTTGACTTTCTTTGGGTCTCCTTCTTCAGCAATGTTGGCTTGATCTTTCTCTCTTCTTGTTTCTTGAATTGTCGGGACAATCACTCCTGTAGTGACCCTTCTTATGACATTGATAGCATTCTACCTTGGACATGTCAACTTGCTTCCTTGGTCTTTTCGATTTCTTTCCTTTATGTTGAGCAATATAGGCATTTGATACTCTTTCAGGATTGTCAACTAGAGAGATCCTCAATTCTTCTTGATTGCAGGCAGTGCATAGTTCGTCAAAAGTGGGAGCTTCCTTCCCACTGTTAAGACTTGCAGCAAATGCACCCCAAGTAGGTGGAAATCCTAATAGAGCAATGATCACGAGTTCTTTGTTTGGAACAATTTCATCAATGGCCAAAAGATCATCCCTGATTCTTGCTATTTCAGAAAGGAGGCCACTGTGTCTTCTTTAGTCATCTTTGTGGTTCTTAGCTCATTCTTCAAACTTGCTACTCGACCAATGTTCTTAATAGTGAATAACTTTAACAAGGCTCCATACATTTCCTGAGCATGATTGATGTTGGCTATGAATGGGACAAGGTTGTCCTTTATTCCTTCTACCATTAGAGTCATGGCCACCAATTCTAGTTCCCTGAACTTTACTTTGTTAGCATTACTGGAGTCTTCTGTAGGCTTCTTTACTTTCCTTTTGACCAAGTTTAGAACCTAGTTCTTTTCAAGGATGAGGTCAATGCTTTTCTTCCAGGACTTGTAGTTTGAGGCTCCTTCAAGTTTGTTTTCTCCCTTGATTGTGTTAGACATCTTCCTTGAATATAGTGGACTCCTTCCCTGAAATAACCCTTTTGAATGGTTCCTTGATTAAGTGCTTGAGACTGCCTTTTTCTTCTTTCTTCACCAAAGCTCCGATACCATGTTAGAAAATCAGAAAGGCAGAAATATTTTCTTATTCTTGATAATTACTTGTGATGTTCTGGATTTGTTATTACGATTATTTATATCTTCTCTCTTTTAGTTCATCAAGAAATTACCAAAACCCCCCTCGAGGGGAAAACCCAATCAAAATTCTCTTCCTTCCAATAGTATTCTTTGAGACCCTTCACCCTAGACAAAGACCAAATCTTCCCTCCACAACAAGTTAGCCTCCCAGATCTTCGACCTCTCTTCCAGCAACTTCAACTATGTAGCACCTTTCGGCATCAGGCAACTTCTGATATCAACAGAACTTGGAAGACTTTGATCTCCCAAACTAGGGCACAAAACAAAGAGAGAGAGGCACCATAATTTCATTTTTCTTCTCCTTACACTGCACCCAACTCACACTTCCTTCCCCTTCTTCTTCTACTTCGCACTTCTTCTAGCTTCAAGAGATATCAAACTTCTTTTGAGAGAGTGTGCTCGACTTCTATTTATAAGCTTCAAGGGAGGTCGAATTGATGCCCTTAGGCCGACTTGATCTCTTCTAGGCTGACTTCATGTGGGGGATACATAAGTTATATTTGATTCAATACTAAACCTTTTTACATGATTCAAAAGCCCAAGAAGGGTCTCTTTAAAAGTATAATGACTCTATTGACTTAGAATAAATCCTAGCAGTCCTCAATGGGGACTTTGACCTAAAACATGGTGACCCAAGCATGAAATCCATGCTTTAATAAGTCATAATAATAATAAAAAAAATTCTTTTCTTTATTCTTTTGACAATTACATTACATGATGACTCAAATACATTTAATGAAAACCTAACCTAGTTACATTTTCCAACATAGGAGAAAAATTGCTCCTATGGGTGTCACCAGTTGGTGATTGGTAACAGTGACTTAGGTCACTGACATTGAGCAATCTGAAGGTTAGTCTTTACTTCCATGTAGTTGAAGCCTCATGTAGTGTTTGTTTGAAGTAATAATTTCTATTAGATTTGAACTACGAGTTACAATAAATGGCAACTTCTCATGGCATTGGGGTTTATTTAGTGCAATGCAAACTAAGGAGTGTCACGTGGCAAAGCAATGTAGTTTAGATCGTTCAATAACAATCAAACAGATATTGCTTGGTTTGTAAAAATCAATCAAATTTGCTTGAGTAAATCCATCCCTATGCGAGTTGTGTATGTGATTGAGGTTTTAGCTTCTTGAACACTTTAATACGAATATTGAATGCCAATGTCATATGGCCAAAGTAGTAATGGGGATCAAAGATTAGTGAAGCACCCCTATAACGTTTAAAATCATATTTATTTAAGTTTGCTTATAAGGTCAATGGCAAATGCTAACTCACTTTCCTAACTAAGTACATTTGTGTCATCGAGGTGTATATTATAATACTAGATGTTACTATGATTTTATGAGGAGTGAACAACTTGCCCCATGTTGGCCTAAATATCAAGAACAATCAAGTAGTTGATTGTCTCTTTTGAAGTATGTGCTGCCTAGGTGATTGAGGGATTTGATTCATGACCAAATAAGTGCATTTTGGAAAAAATCTTGTGGAACATGACGTCTGCTTGTTTTAATTGAAATATAATAAATAGGTGCAAAGATAATGAGTTTGTTTCACCAATCATTGTGTTACTACCTAGACATTTCAACTTCTTTTTGACATATTGTGTTAGGAATGGGATTGTGGAGTTGTAAAAAATTGAAATGAATGAGGAGATAGAACAAAGAAGAACAAAATATACAAGAGACAGGTATATGTGTTTCACTTGATATGTGCTATGACCATGGAGAAACAACTAGCCTGCCCTTTATCTCGTCTAGCAAAAGGAAGGAACGAAACTTATAGCACATCCACTGCAACCTCCTCTTCACTCTCTCACAATCTCCTGTCTTACTCACAATGCTCTCTCAACATAAATAACTGTAATACAATGCCCTCATAAAATGAGGGTTGCCTTCTAGGGAAAAAAGGCACCAACATAACTTCTACCATCATATTTGTAACTCCATGATGAATGGTCTAGAGTGACTACAAAATTACAATATTTTACAATGCATTTAAAAAAACAAATCTCTTTAGGGATGTTGCCCTTGAACACTTGCCAAAGGGGGGCTTAAAAAAGTGTCAGCACGCCCCTTGGACTTGTTGGTGACACTCGTGGGGGGGCAAGCCCCTCCACATCCCCTGTCAAGATCCAAACGTGGTTGAATCAAGACCTGTGAATTATGAAGATAATTAGGGTCCAAATATAATACCCCGGTTATGAATTTTGACACATTTCTCGAGATTTCTCTACAAATAAATTAAGCCGTAAATTTTACTATTGAACTACACAATTACATTAGGAAATTAGTAGCAAAAATATATATAAGAACTGCAACTCAAAATAGCCAAAGAAACACATTTAGTCAATTCTCAGCCTTATTTTATTATTATGGAACAAAAAATCACATGTTGAATCAAAGACTAACATGTTGATATTTAATCCATAAGAAGTTCCAATCTCAGATGCTTATCCAATCCTCCTAACTCCATTCTTTTGTTACGATCTTCACTAAGACTTACCACTGTTAGTCTTGGTCTAGTGCATGACACATAAGGAGAAGAACTATCCAACATCACTCCCTCTCAATTAGGGAAGAGATGTTTGTTGATTTTTGGTAGCTTGGGAGGTACTCCAAGCCTGGAGGATCGAGGGTTTGGAGGAAGGAGCTCCACAAGTGGCCTTGTGGGCTTGAAACCCAAGCTTGGGGTTTCGCACCTATCGTGATTTGGGCCAAAACCATGGACATATTTCGACATGTGATGGATGAGGATGATAGCTCTCGTCGAGACAAATTCGACGCAAGGAAGATCATCCGATTCCGAGTTGTAGAAATGGAGTTATGAATTTTTGAAGTTAATATATGTGGTTGTGAATTAATTTGGGAGAAAAGAGCAGGTCGACTTGTGTCCAAATTAGACTTGTTGACACCACATGTAGCCCTCATGTTTGTGGATAAATATGAGGTGTGTGAGGATCCTTTCCTCACATCCATTTGTGCAACACATCACAAAAAGATAGCTCGTTGAGGAGAGATGGAGACCTTGTCTAGGTCGAAGCAACATGAGGCTAAACAACGAGGAGGAGAGAGCCATTTCAGGTGACCGAGTTGCTAGTTGGAGGGTCGAGGAGTTGTGCTAGAGGGCCGAGGCAAGGAGGGACTGTTTGAGGGTGGGAAAACCCTCAACACGGCTGCTACAGGCTTGTGGAGGGTTGTTGTAGCATGCCGCAGGGAATTAAGGGTAGGCTGAGGAGGCTGTGAGGGCTAGAATAGCCCAACATCAGAACAAGGGGTCTAATCCCCTTAAGGAAGGGCAGTCACACTCCTTAAGTACAATTTTGGACAAAATTAAGGCTGGATAAGGGACTATGTTTTGTTCCCTAACCAAGCCTAGATTGCCGCTGTGGATCTGACCTCAAACATTGAGCTTAACGTATGTATTTCAATACATTTTTGTAGGCATTGGATCCATATTTTGGATCACTTTGGATGGGGTTTGTTTGCAGCCTGTAGTAGCCAAAGTGAAGGGGCAAACTTGGTGGTTAGATGCCCTAACCATTGGTAGTTTCTATATTGATTGTTCATTGGTGTATTAGACACTTGGAGAAGTCTGTTAGCAGCCATGT
>APFE030885333.1:0-11615 GCA_000404065.3 Pinus taeda
GTTATATTGTTCAGCTCGATCTTTAAGCTTCCACAAAATTGATAGTAGAAGTAGGTTATAGTATTCTGCTTTGATTTATATTGCATTATCGGGTTAACCTATCATAAATTTTCTACATGGTATCAGAGCTGTGAACAAAATATTGAGAAGAGAATTCCAATTTTGAAGTTCGGGGTTGTAGTTGCAAATCGAATTCATATCATACTTCAAGGTTGGCCAATGGCATTCTATGGCTTGAGACTCGAGTATGCCTTGGAAGGTAGCTCGAATTACATAGCATGGAAAGATATAATGAAGGATGTATTAGAAGACAATGGCTTGAAGGAATTCATTGATCAAGAAATCCCAAATCCAGCTTCAACTAATGCACAAGAGTTGGCTAAGTGGAAGAAGTGTGTGGCGAAGGCGAGACAGATCATCCTTGAGGGAGTTCGAGACCATATTGTCTCGAGTCTCCATGGGAAGGATACTCCATTTTCAATGTGGAAGACATTGAAGGAACCCTACCAAAACAGTAACGACCAGAGGAATTTGGCGCTCAAGGATAAGCTTTGAAGAATCAAGATGGAGAAGGGCGATACTATTTGCACATATCTGAACAAGCTCACCACCTACAGATATGAGCTTAGCAGTGTGGGAATAACTACTGCCGATGATGATATGGTGAGCCTCGCTCTCCTTGGCCTTCTAAAGAGTTGGAATAGCTACTAGGACTTTGTGAATGGAAGGGAGAAACTGTCGGATTGGGAACAACTGTGGTCGGATCTTATGCAGGAGGAGATCAGGAGGAGCACACGAGATGGTTCTTCATCCAAGAATGACGATGAAGAAAATCTGGCCTTAGCAAGTAAGGCAAGGAAAGGGAAGAGGAAGGCTTCCCATTTCAAATCGATTTCTTCTCATGGAGGGAAGAAGGGTGACATGTCTAAACTAAGATGCTTTAATTGTCACAAGATGTGACATTATGCTACTAATTGCCCATCGAAGAAGTCCAAGAAGGGATCCTCGGAAGTATTGGAAGGTGAAGAATTAGCCTCTCAGTTCGAAATGGACTTTACCCTCATCGCATGCATGGCGTCATCAATGATAGGTTATGTCTGGTATCTTGAAAGTAGAGCCTCATTCCACATGACCGACGATACAAATTTATTTAGTGCCTTGGAGGAGAAAGACCTCAAGATGCGCATAGAGATGGGTGACGATGGAAGGCATAGTGTTTCAGGAGTGGGCATGATTGCTTTTCAAAGGGAGCATGGAGCTCCTCTCACCTTGACGGATGTGATTTATGTTCCTGGACTGAAGAAGAACTTGGTATCAGTCATGATGTTGAGGACAAAGGCTACGATGTTGTCTTCAGTAAAGGAAAGGCATTTTTAAGACACATAGCCATGGGTCAGACCAAGAGGATAGGGATTTGGGTGAAGAATCTCTATAAACTAGAGGTAGATGATTGTACAACATTGAGTACAAAAGTAGAATTGGTGCAAAGCCAAGACATTGGCAAGTTGTGGCACAAGTAGTTGGGCCATTTGCATCATGGGACTTTGAAGATAATGCAACAGATATCTACAAGACTTCCCAAAGGTAAACTTGAGAAAGTTGACACATGCAAAGGTTGTACCTTGGGAAAGTACACCAAGTCTTCCTTTCATGACCGAGCAGTTGACAGAGGTTATCTTAGAGCGGGTTCATACTGATTTGTGTGGCCATTCTTGACAGCATCCATAGCGAAGCAAAGGTATTATGTTATTTTCATTGATGACTATTCTTGTAAATGCTGGATTTATTTCATGTAGAAGAAGAACCAAACTTTCACAAAGTTTTGTGAGTTCAAAGCTTTGGTCGAGAAAGAGTCAGGGAAGAAGATCAATGCCTTGAGAAGCGACAACGGTGGAGAATATCTCTCAAGAGTTTAAGGACTTCTGTGCAGCGGAAGGAAGTAAACGAGAGTTGACGACACTTCATAACCCACAATAGAATGGGGTGGCCGAGAGGAAGAACATAACTATTGTAGGGGCAGCATGGGCAATGTTGCATGACCAAGTCCTACCACTTCACTTGTGGGCTGAGGCATACAACACAACAGTCTATTTGCATAATAGAAGCCCACATCACATACTTGGGATGAAGACACCAGAGGTAGCTTTCTTTGGTAAGACACCAGATGTGGGTCACTTCAGGATCTTTGGCTCATATGTATATTTCCATGTGACAAAGGATGCACAGAAGAAGTTTGATCCGACATAAGAGTTGGGGATATTTGCGGGGTACACTGATACACCTCACAACCATTGGGTGTACTTGCCTACCAGTCGGAGGACAGTGTTTCGCAGAGATCTCAAGTTTGATGAGCAGAAGGCCATGTGAGTTTCCCTTGAGAGGGAGCTCCAACTACAGGCTGTGGAGGAACTGTTGGTTCCTAAGGAGGAGGAGCCTCAGACTTATGTGGAGCAGCTGCATGCAGAGGTTCCAGGAGTGGAGACATTCACTCAAGCAGAGTCTTCTAGAGATGGACGGAAGCACACAAGAGAAACTGACAGATTGTTGGAGGATGCGAGAGAGAATGTGGGAACACCATCTTCTCATCGCAAGAAGAGGAGGTCACCTAAGAGGTACACTGGATACATGGCCCTTGTTGGGGAATGTGTTGAGACCAAGCCATCTTCCTTTGAGGAAGCAGTGTAGTAGCCGATTTGGGTTGATGCTATGGTGGGGAGTATGACTCCATAGATCGTAATAGTGTTTGGGACGTGGTTCCGAGACCGGAGAACAAGTCAGTTGTGAGTTCCTGTTGGCTTTACAAGGTAAAGCAAGTTGCTGATGGTAATGTGGAGAAGCATAAGGCAAGATTTGTTGCCCATCACTTTTCACAGGTCGAGAGGATCATGTTGCTGTAGTATATTTCGATAGAGAGCAGATGCTAACTTTTGGACAAAGCCATTATCAAGTGGAATTCGATTCCAGAGAAGGATCGGGGTGGCAGATACCCTTTCTTGTAGAGAGGGTGTGAAAATATGGCAACAAGAATATTCCAATTTAATTTGTCCTGAATTAAATTGTGAATTAAAACCGAATTTAGTCTTAACAACTACTTGGAAATAATTAATTAATTATTTTAAATTAATTATTTGGAGAAATTCAAGTTAGAAGTCTTTCTGAAGTCATGCAAGAGTTATCCCTTAAATTAAGGAGATAAGAATGAGTTATATTTGAGTTGTAATTCGTTAACTCAGGTTACTAAGTTAAGTCTAGTTAAATTAGTTCCAAATTGTTTGAGGAACTAATAGTGAGTTAATAGTCAGTTGATGCATTAATGCACTCAACTAATGCTACTCCAGTTAACTGAAGACTCCCTCATCAGAAACTCATGCATGTCTATTATGAGAAAGACCCAGTTGAGATTAATGTTCAAGGACAGTGTACTATTAGTAGAATGTGTTTTTTCATGGAGAAAACTCATGCATGTAGTCAAGGATTCATCCTTGAGGATTGCGTAGTTTTGAAGGAAAATCATCCACAAGGAACAACGCAAGGAAATAGGAGCTTGGAGGGTAGAGAGGAAGGCTGGAGAAAAACCAAGATTGCCTATGAGCATCTGTGAGGATTGTACTGAGAGCTGGCTAGCTATGAGAGCTAAGGCTTTGTATAATTTCTATGTATTTCCACCATGTATGATAATACAATAGTGTGGGGTTTTTATCTGAGACTTTCCCCAAAGTATTTTCATGTGTATTGTGCCATTGATTCTTCTTCTTCTAGTTCCATTGTTCAGCTCAATCTTTAAGCTTCCACAAAATTGGTAGTAGAAGTAGGTTATAGTATTCCGCTTTGATTTATATTGCATTATTGGGTTAAACTATCAAATATTTTCTACACCAAGTTGATGGGAAAGCTAAGTCTTCATTCTAACCTGTAATACATTTTCAATGTAATTCGCTCTTGAAGTTGTGAGGGTTGAAGACATGAAATGATATCAATGATGAAGCGTTAATCAAAACTATCGAATTATGAAGATGTCAAACCACACTAATTCGATTTTTTTCATAATTGTGTGATGACAACTTTAGTAATATTGGGGATGATGAGATTCCAATAATGAGTTTCCTTTTGAAATACTAGGACCATAACTTATTTTTATATTTTTATTGTCCTTGGTTTGCTTGTTGAATAACATGATGATTATTATTATTAGGATGACAATAAGACATCCTAGCCTTTCGTGCCATGTTTTTTCAAACTTTTGTCTTTTGATACTTTTGGATTATTGATTAGTAACATTTCAACATAAATTTATTTTTGATTTTTTATATGACTAGATCCATATTGAATATTTTCTCTATGGTTTGGATTTTTCATTTAAAGATTTCTCTAATTCAACTAGACTAGTCATTGTTTCTATATTGATCAATGCTTCTTTATTGGTAAGTTATTCTAACCTTTCTTTTTATGATCTCTTCTCATTCTTTGTCTTCCTAATCTGTGAAACAAAACTTTGATAATGGTTCTTTAAACATGAATTTCTTCATTTTTTCAATAATTCCTTATCAAAATTCTTCAAATTTTAAATTTGTTATTAAGATATTCAATCATTTTTCTTATATTTTTCCATCTCAAACTTTAAATAAACTCTCTTTACAATTTTGTTATTAATTCTTTAAAACAATTCAACACTATTTTTTTGACAATTTTTGAAAATAAATCTTTACACTTTTATTATTAATTATTTAAAGCCATTCAACAATAATTTTTTAAAGACTTTGAAAATAACTCTTTAATAGTTTACTCATTAATACTATATATAATAGAATGCTTTCTTTTAAGTTAATAATAATCACTTGTCAAGTGAGTCTCAAAACTTTGATAAATTGCCACAAATGATTTAGAGGATTTATATTTAAATACTACCATTATTGTCTACCCTAAGCTCACTGCATAATTATCATTGACAATTTGAGTAGCCATTTTAATAACGTTTGAGTAGGAATGCCATTCACGTTTGATTTAAGCTCACTTTTACTTTGAATGAATTCTACGACATAATTGGGTTGTTGCAATCATTGGTTGATCGATGCGTCACCCTTCATTCAACTTCTTCCCACGGCAACACAAGGCAATACTACTTATCCATCTTTTTATGTTCAACTTCTTTCACTATAACAAAGTAATTATTTCTAAGTGGTTAATGCCGTTTTTAAGTTAGGTTAATATGATAAATATTAAAAAATTATGTAATAAGTTAATATTTTTTAGAGGAATTAGTCACTCGGTGGGCTCGTACTTGTGCGACATATGGTCGATTCCAATCACTACTATTATATATCTAGGGCCTATAATCTTCCTTACCATAGACCGAGTTACTTTTGAGAGATTTGAACTTTGGATCTCTTAGTTTACACAATACTTCATATTACAATGATCACCAACTAAATTACACTTTGGGAACAACTAAATTACACTTTGGGAACGTATATTAAATATCATATTATTGTCATTCAATAGACATAATAGAAAAACAATCAGTTAATCGTTATCTTATTGCATGAGACTTAATATTTACTATGATCATTCACTATCTATAAGCTTGCAACAAATGCTAATATCATAATTTTGCTTTGTATTAATGAGAGTTGTGATGTTTGACTTTCTCAAACAATAAATCACCTCACACGTCACCCTGAAGCATTAATCCCACACGATAGCAACTAGTGATTCAACTTTTTCAAACAGTGGCTCCCTAAAATGGCGACCGATAGTATGGTTTCTATATCACTGTGATTGTTTTTAAACAATGAAATTGTGAAAATATTCACCTTTGTAACATAGTTCTTATCCATATTGTGCTTATGAATTTCTCTTCCAATCTTTAAACATCACAGATTCTTCTTTTTAGTAGCTTGAGATGGCACACACGATTTCGATGGTGCTCATGCATATCTTAGATACCAGTTATCAACTTTGTTCACCCTTTGAATTCATGATCCACTTGCTTAGATATTTGTTCAAGTTGCAACAAAGCAAACATCATTCAACTAAAATTCTAAATTTAAAATGGTCCAAAGTTTAGCTAAATATGTAGCCAATTTTGAATAAACCATTATCTGCTAAACAATGATATAAGTATATCAAGAGGGTTTAATACTAATGTAATGAAAAGTACAACATATACATGAGAATACCTAACATATAAATGAACAATAGTTGAAATTAAGATGAGATAAAATACATAATCAATAATTGAATACATCAAGATTATATATACAATTAGCCTTCTATTATCTGGGCATAAATGTGAATGGGTATATTTATTACACCACATGATTGTTGTTTGATATGATCATGCCAAGATATTTTTTTCCTCATTTGAATGTTGAATGTCATTTCATACTTTGATTCACATGTAACATTTTGGATAATATATCTAAATAATTGTTATTGTTGTCTAAATAAGAATGTTAACTAAATCACTATAACTAATTAATCAAATATGTTATGAAATTAGTTTGCTTAGAGAACTTTTGATAGAGTTCTAGCAATTTTCTCATAAAACTCTCCAGGAAACATTGACAATCTCAACAAACAATGAAAAATGCATTATGTTTCTTAGGAACTTGAACATATCTCTATCTTTTTTTGCGCCATGAGCATATACTTAGTCAATGTTTTAGAGAATTACTATACAATTAAAAACATCATTGTGGATGAACGACTTTTGGATGAAATAACATCATCAATAAACACATAATGAATCATGTGAAAAAAAGAGAGAAATGAGTAAACTAGCATTTACACACCTTATGTTGCAAAGAAAACGCCGTAGGCATAGAGTGGTGAGATAGCATAGAGTGGGGAAGAATAAGGACATGTAGAGTGGGGAAGATAGCATAGAGTGGGAAGATAGGACATGTGAATGGACATTGTTGAAAGCAAGGGTGGATGATATGAGTTCAATTGCAATAGTTAGTTTGTGTATTAAAAATGGATATTTTGTAAATAATAATAGTTTGTGAAAGAATAGCGACATGTGAATGGACATTGTTGAAAAAAAGGGTGGATGATAATGAGTTAGAGTTGAAAGTAATAGCTATGTGTATTTTGAATATGTGTATTTTGTAAATAATATTAGTGTGTGGAGAAATAACAACATGTGAATGGACATTGTTGAAAGTTAGGGTGGATGATAATGAGTTATACTTGAAATGATTAGTTATGTGTATTCAGATATGGCTATTTGGTAAATAATAGTAATGTCATGTAGAGGTTATCCATTATCCATGTAGTTGTTTTTGTTTATGTGAACATGTTTTTGTACCTCTTCCGAGATGTAAATTTTCCATATGCTACCTATTTAAGGTGTTATTAGAAAATACTATTATATTGTAATGGAAGAGGTGAAAGAAACAATACGACATTGTAACTTGTTAAATAGTTCAGTATACTAACATAGTCAAGTCTGATATACTATAGTATATACCATATTGCATTTCCAACAGATAGGAGGCATTTGATTGAAATAAAATTTAACTACTAAAATCTGAAGCATTCCTAGGAGACAAAATAGTTCAGAAATAGCCCACATTTTGATTGAAATAAATAGTAGAGTATACACATTTATAAGAAGCATAACATTCCAACATTGGCATTATATTTCAGTCAGTTTTGAATTTAACCAAATATACGTGGATTACATTCATCTATCATGAATGTATCTGAACATTGGTAAGTAATACCTTCAAACGGCGTATGAATGTAATCTGAACATTGGTAAGTAATACCTTCAAACAAAGTATGAATGTAAACTGAACATTGGTGATTAATACCTTCAAACAGGGTATGAATATAATCTGAAAATTGGTAAGTAATACCTTCAAACATTTTATAAATTGAAATATGATATATCAATGCACTACTCACTATAAGATGTATTGTGATTTAGAATATTTTTTCATAATTATTTAATTTATAGTATTGCCACTCCCAACCTGACGTTTCTTGTAAATTTGGAAGGAACTTTACTGTTCTATACCCTCATATCCAAATTCCCAATGTTCCTGTATTTTAGATACTTGTGCAATGTGAAGAAACTTTGATGTTATAAACAATCATATCCACCTTCCCAATTTTCCGGCATTCTAGATGCTTGTGCAATGTAGCTATTATTTTATAACAACAATATTTCAAAGCACCATTTGGCACTACCAAGAGTGTCTAAGAGTACAAAAATAAAAAGGCCATCACATTCCCCTTGTAAGAATGTCCAAAGAGTACAAAAATTATAAAGCTATCGCAGCCCATACAGTGCACAAAATATGCAAACATGTGACAAATTTGAATGAGTATATCACTGTAAGTGCTAGTATGTGGTTGGGCACATCATCATTTAGAAAGAAGAAACAAACGACACAGCAAAAAGAGTCAGCATCCGTTTAGTTCCCAAGGTTGAAGTTCAACAAATTAGATGTGTAGCCAGCTCATTGAAATAGGATTTAAGTTTGGAACTCATAATTTTAAGCCAAGTTCCTCAATTTGAAATAAGCAGCCACCTTCAACATGCACATAAATTCTATGGTGGGCTGGGCAAAATTACAAGAAAAATGTGTATGTATTAAGAATAATTAATGATATAACCATGGGTTGTTCTCAATGGCGATAGTGAGCAACATTTCATTGTATTATTGCCATACAAGGGGAGGCCACACTTGCTGCCGAGTTAATAAAACATTTGTTGGTATAATCACCTTACTTACAATGACAATAACCACTCTTACACTAGTAGCACATCAAATCATATCTAAACACTAGTACACAAGAAGTTTATTATTTCAGAGTAAATGTAACCCACATGTCTAATTCAACTCGGTGTCACTTGTGTGTTTGTCTATTCCTTCCGTTGATGATTTTTAGATGGTTGAGACTGCATTTGTGTTTATTTTCAGTATTTATATGGTTAAATAACTTGTTAAAATTTAAACAAGTAAGTGAAATAAACCAGATAATGCATGAAAAATTTCTAATAGGTTAGACTTAGAAATGTCAACAGAGACTTTTTTAGGCCCTTGTGCACAAAAACACATTGTTCAAAGTATTTCTTTATGAACGAAAATTCAAGTTGCAACAACAGATGAGCTAATTTTAAACAACTGGCCTCTGAGATTTTTGTAGACCCGTCATTTTGATCGTTGTTACAATGAGATCTTATCTAACACGAGAATACATCAATTGAACAATAAGGTCACCAATGCTACAATTAGCCCTTCATGCAAGAGCTAAAGCATCGACCAAAGATCTCATGATCTGGGCAGAGAGACGGAAAGGTTATTCATTTAGTGCTTGTTGCATGAAGAAGAGCATTTGATGTGTGGGACCAATACTCTATCACAAGCCTTCCAAATAACGATCCTTCCCTTTCCATCAGCTTCAATGGATGATCACACTCCACCATCTCACCTGCATGAATTCAAATCAAAAGCATTTAAATTAGGTAGAAATGAATAGACTCACTTTCACTACTGTCCATTTCCTCACCTGCAACAAATTCAGTTGAAACCAATCCATGTATACAACATAGAGATAAGATACAATTACAGGGCCTTACCATCACTGATGGAAACCACCATGTCACTGTCCATAACAGCCGGTATCTCGTGTGCAATGGTAATGACAGTGCAATCTGCAAATTCCTTTCTAATTATTGTCTGGAGAATGGCATCTGTAGCATTGTCTATCGCTGTTGTTGCTTCGTCTAGAACAAGGATTCGACTTTTCCTTAGCAATGCACGTCCCAAACAAAATAATTGTCTTTGTCCTACACTCCAATTCTCTCCATCGTCCCCCACTGCATTTTATTGATCTTTTAGTGCCACGAAAAACTTGCAAATCTAACAGCCAAATTCTTGGCCTCATGTCAAAGAATTCCATGACATTTAAAAATATATATTTAATACAAAATTTACCTGGTGCATCTAGGCCATCCACCTTCCCTCTTACAATGTCTCCAAGTTGACACTTGTTCAGAACCTTAATAAAAATAAAAATTCAAACCATTATTTACTATTGTCATTCTACATATGATAAATTCAATGAGATGTTATGTTGAATAGCATTTACATACTTCCCAAATTGTCAAATCTGAGTGCTCAGATAATGGATCCAAGTTGAAGCGAACAGTTCCTCGAAAAAGAGTTGGTTCTTGAGGAATAATCCCAAGGCACGACCGCAAATCATGAAGCCCAATAGAGGTAGTATCCAAACCATCTATAAGGATTCTACCCCCTGCAGGTTCCACTAATCGAAAAATAGCACTAATGAGAGTGGTCTTGCCACTTCCTATTTGCCCAACAATGCCAATCTTTTGCCCTCCCTCAAATGTACATGTAATGCCTCGTAAAACAAGGGGGATGTTGGCTCTATATCTAATCTACATACATATCAAAATATATTCGACTGCAAACATCATAAACCATTCAAATTTTAGTTAAAAAAATAAATGTTAACACATTCATCTTGTTGGAATGCACAACTCAGGTACCTTCAAGTCTTGCAATTCCACCTTCCCATGCGAGGGCCAACTATCTGGTGGTCTGCAATCTTCTATAACAGCTGGTGCCTCACTAGGAATGTGCATGTATTGTTTGATGTGTTCTATAGAAACAATGTAGTTTGCAAGTGTCCATTGGATGTGAATACTGGAAACCAATGACATGTTCAATGACAGACCATATGATAGTGTCATCCCAACAAAACCTACACCAGTTCAAATGTTAGGCATCATCATCGTATACATAAAAGCATCCAGTAACAACAGATATCTCCCACAGACGACCCTTAGTTTCATCGTTCATACCAGGATTGAAGCTGCCCTTTGGGAGTAGAACCATAGCAAGAGCAGAGGAGCAAAGAACAGTTGCACTTAACATCTCTAGACGCTGAATCAACCATTCATTTGCCGAGAAACTGTAGAAAAAGGGGTTCGAATTTTTATCAATAAGGTCTAATTTCTTCTTTAAGAGCTGATCCTCAACCTTGAAAGCCCTAATGGTCATTGTTCCTGCTATGGACTCGCAAAAATGATTTGCAATAGGTGATTTTGTTGTGTCATTCAGTCTCATCAGTTCTTTAGCAGACGCAAAATAGTATTTCTGATTAAATTGAACAAACAAAAAATCAATTATAGCTTCTCTCACAATATTCATAGTGAAGTACAGAGTCTTCTCAAGAAACTTGCATGAAGTGGCGTTTTACCTGGAGTTGAAAGGTCAAATAAATAATTGGAATGGCTACAAACAAAACTTGCCATGTTACAGTAGCCACAACTCCAAGACTGCTATAAGCATTCATGGTAGACGACATGGAAAAGACAAAAGAGAAATGAATGTCTACATTGAGAATGCTGAAATCTGAAGAAAAATGTCAGTAGTTTACTACTCTGATGTACATCAAATTTCACTTTTTGTTTCAAGGAGCGAAAAGAAAAGAAGGAAGCCCATTGTTTTTGAATTTCTCTCTCATCATTAATCGGTTCATCTTTTGTGGATGGCATTGTGGCTGCTGATTCATTGGAACCAACAGTATTCTTGTGTGCATTCACAAGCTCCCTAAATGCCTCACTCGATACCAAT
>APFE030885352.1:0-11610 GCA_000404065.3 Pinus taeda
ATTTTTGAGGCTGCAAGCATATAAGCAAACATCACTCAAAGACAAGGGTTGTCAGAAACTATCTCCAAAATTCTACGGACCATATCAAGTACTTCAGCACATTGGAGAAGTAGCATACAAGCTAGCTTTGCCACCTACTACAAAAATCCATCCAGTTTTCCATGTCTCATGCCTCAAGAAAGTGATTGGGAACAATTGTAGAATTCAAACCAGTCTACCTGAATTGGACGAGGAAGGGTCAATCTGGCTCCAACCTAAACAGTTCCTGGACACACGAGAACGACCCTTGCGTGGCCGAGTGATTAGGGAAGTCCTCGTCAAGTGGAAAGACACCTCTCCAGAAGATGCAACTTGGGAACTAGCCACTGTTCTTCAGCAGTTTCCGCAGCTTCAGCCTTGAGGACAAGGCTATTCTTAAGAGGGAGGGCATGTTAGGGTCCCACCCTAACCCCCTTATTTATGTAGTGGTATCACGTCATAATAAAGAGTCAATAAAGCCCATATTAATAATTGTAAGTGGTTAACCCACTATTAATGAAGGGACCACAGTTAGTTACAAATGGGCCATGGTATTAGATAGATGGTATTACTAAAACCCATGGTATTGATCCATGGTATTGCATGTATGAGTCATATATAATGGATAGAGACTCCCTGCGAGGAGCATCATATCTTATTTTTGAATCGATCTCTGCTCTATTGGAGGTTGCCCCCTCGAAAAGGCCAGTGGACATTGCTTTTTGAATAATAAAATATTTGTTGTTGACTCTCACTATTCTATGTTCTGGGTATCTTTCTTCGCATATTCTGTATTTGGGTATCTTTTTGCAGGTTAAGAGCATAACATGAAGCCACCCGATACTGTATGGCTACGGGTGTGGTGTAGTCAGTAGGCCCAACCGCTTCATGACCTCTGCTGAAACAAGGTTCTTTTGGCTGCCACTTTCGATAATGAATCGCAGTGGCAAACCCTTCACCCACATCTGTGAGTGGAAAAGACGTTCCCGCTCCTCTGGATCTTCGAGTTCATTCTTCTCGATATTGACGGTGGCAATAGTGGTGCTGGGATCTGCATCAATGATCTACTTCCCTTTGCCATTCCCCTTGTCGGGTTTTGGCTCAAGGTCGTAACATGCATCTGATTTGGAAGCCTTCAACTTGGCCACCAGCGACTGCTTGGTCCAACACTCACTTGTGTTATGAGTGGGACTCTTGTGGAACTCACACCACTCTCTTGTGTCCTTCTTCGTCTTCGTGGTGTTGTTCTTTTCTTGTGGCTTCGACGGGTTGTCTTGGGTCACCCCACCTTGGCTTTGTCCTTTAGGCTTCAAATTTGCAGATCCAAAGTCTCGCTTCTTCTATTTGAATTTTTGCTCAATTTCAACAGCATATCGGTACGTAGTGCCGAGCGAGGAGATGTTCAAGAACTCCATCTCTTCCTGGATGTATCTGTGTAGGTAGCCACAGTATTTGAGTACCAGATGCAAATCAGAATCTTTGATACCAAACTGCGTGCGAAGGGTATGAAGAATGTTTGTAAACTCTGGCACATCTTGGTCTTGTCCCTACCGGAGTGTGGTCCATTTGATGTATTTGTCCTCATAGCTTTTGACAGGGCAGTACTACTCCTTGAAAGCATCTCGGAATGAATCCGAAGTACGTGTAGCTGAAAATAGTGAGCCCGTACTTTCATTCTTCTGCTTGCAGTAGGTTTCCCACTAGTCCTTGACGTGGGGGGATACTTTGAGAAGAGTGAAAACAATCTTTTCTCGACTCGAAAATTCGTGAACAGAAAAATACCCATCTATAAGATTTAACCATTTATCTATGACATCTGCATCTATTTGACCCTCGAAGATGGGGATTTTGAAATTAACTTGTACCTTAAATGGTGTGGCATTTCCAAAGTAGCTATTGGAAGCCGATGCGTCACCTTTAGGTAGCCGCTGAAGGATCTGCGCAAAGTTTTCCATCGTCGCGTTCCTTTGTCGTTCGAGGAACTCTTTCAGCAAGATTTTGATAGGATCTCCCACTCCCTCATCTTTCTTTTGATCTGCCATGGGAGGCCGTCGGGATTTGCGAGGCTGGTCTTGCAAAGGTTCGACTAGTTCAAGCCATAACTCCTTGTATCTTGACCTCGTTGGGGACATGCAAAGAAAAATAGAGAAAAAGAAGACCGCTCTGATACCACTGATCCAGATTTAAACAGGAACACAACAACTTACAGAGATAACTATAAACATAAAGATGTAGTGCAAATAATACTTCATTTCATTAATGTAAAATACTGAGATATGCTTACAAACAGAAAATGGAAATAAACAGCTAAGGTGATGGTAGCTTATCTCTGAGAAGAGATGTGGTGGCTACATGCCTCTGAACTGTGTTACAATGAGGCTCGAAGGCCTATTTATTGTTGAGAAACAATGAAAATCCCTCCACATCCCAAAACCTAACCCTAGAAGATGAAACGCCAAATTGTGGGCCCCGTTTGGGTAAATTGGTACATCAATTTTCTGGGGTCGTAAATTTGGCATATGATCTTTGTTTGACATGTACAATATCTCATTAGAAAGATCTATCCAAGCACTACCACTTGTTGGACCCATGTTGCCCCCAGATTTCCCAAAAAACGTCGTTTAGGGCCTCAAAACGGCTCTGGAAGTTGAGGACCCGAAAAACTGCTAAAAATAGTAAATTGTGCTACAATTACGGAAACTAAAAAATTGGAAAAGATAGTTGTGGGGGTACAAATGGGATAGGTGGGTGGCCACCAACATCCACCTGGATCACCATTTGAGTTCTCATTGAGTTCAAACATTTTGTTTGCTGGGTTTTACACATTATAGAGGAGAGGGACACTACAAAAGTTGAAAACATTGAGGATAGCCAAGAACCCATCCCATAGAGGGGGATAGATAACATTATTTGTTCCCTTCACATGCATCATTTAATAAAATATATTCTTTAAATATCCAGTTTCCATTAGATTATTGGAGTTACTTAAGCTTACTTTGTTTTTCCATTTTGTTGTTTAACTAGTTTTGTTGCATAGATTAAGGCTTTGGCAGGTTTTGTTTCTAGATGAATATCTACACTGTTTAACAACCATTTATATTGTTAAGGATATTTTTCATTCACAGTCTAAAGTGGCTTCTTTTCGTACACCTTCGAGAAGAAAACTACATAACACCAAGACAATGTAAGTACATGTCTCTAAAATAGGATATAAGGTTACAGAATGACTATGACATGATATACAATAGAACAAAGGTGGATGAAAGAACTCATGACAAGACCAACCTGACATGAATCATAACCTTCCTATCACCAACTCATGACAACATGAGACTAGAGACTTGAACACTTGATTACAGGATCCCATCAACATGATATATGATTGCAAATGATGAAGTAAAATATGAAACTTGTGGTTGTTACATGATGCTCAAAACGTTTCAATACATAGCCAAAAACTTATGCCTCTCTCTAAGGCATAGTCAATCAATCCCCTTGACCAACATTACAAAACACTTAGATTAGCATCAAAGTGATGAATGACCAACAATATGTAAACATCATCATGCATATATCTATCCATGTGCACAATATAGATCCTTCTATATTAAGGCACCATCTTCTAGCAACAAAAATTGTGATAATAGCAACAACTAACCAACATAAAATATATTGCAATGAGCAGAAATAGCACATATCCAAGATAACAACTGAGTAGCATAAAATTAACTATGTAGAAGCATCATCTAACACATAAAGATAACTCATGAACTTGCAGCAACAACATATGAATTTAATCTCACGACATCCATAATGCACCAACCAACACATATATATGATAGCAACAACAAACATGTCCAATAATATATGCACTTTTTCAACAGCAAAAAAACCATCCTCTCATAGTAGCCAAAGACAATCCAACACATCCCTCATTACAAGATAACCGAAATAATGTTAAGCTTCATATTATGGGAAAAAATCATAGATTCATGAAGCAACAAATATGAACAAAAAATCTTCCAACTAGTACCATCATATCATATCACCAAGCTACATAGTCATAATGCCAATAATTAAGCAATGACAACATAATCTTGAACTTGGAGCAACACTAGAATTGTAGCACAAGATGTATCAATAACAAGACTAGTAGCAATGAACCATAACAAGATTTAGTAAATGCAACATAGCCAAAGTAACAACCACCAATTTACTCAATGGAGGCAAAGAACATAAGTGAGAGATCATGCAACATTGTCACCAGTAACTCAATATTTGATGGCAATGACATCACACCATATGTAATAAAACTAGCAACAACTAACATCTATATATATATAAATATTATATAATATATTATATATATATATATATATATATATATATATAATAATAATATATATATATATATATATAATATATATATATATATATATAATATATATATATATATAATATATACAAAGATAGATAATAGATTATATAGATAGTGATAGATAAGATAGATAGATATCTATATATATATGTGTGTGTGTGTGTGTGTGTGTGTGTGTGTGTGTGTGTATATAAGTAAAGATCAATTATGCTTGAGAAAGCAATAACAAATTCTCATGGTATCATCAACACATGCATGTCAATATCTCTCACTAGTAGCATGCAAAACTCGTTCACATAAAAATAATTTTGCATGAATGCTAAAAAAAACCACCAATATGAAAATAAGTATTTGCATGCTAACTAATACAAATATATGAATAATCATGTAAGCCATGCAAACTCAAAACACATACTCCTCAAACTCTAATAGCTCTTGCAATAACCAAGGTCAGATAAATGCATGGCATAACAAACTTCTTCAAACAACCTCATTTTCTCTTCTACTATCATAGAACCATGATGCCATCATAAATAACTAAAATAATTGAAGCACGTGAGATGCTCCCCCTGCATATGTGCCATCTCTAAATAATATCCTACAACAAAAATTTCCACTGCTACAAATCCAAAACAATCACCTGTAACAAAATGTTCATGCAATTATGGAAAAATTTATAATAAAATGCATGCAACATATAATGGATCCATTTTCTCCCCCTAAGACCATGCATGCCTCAGTTTTTATTGGGAGTGTATTGTTGCTTCTTCCTTCTCCAAATTTTGTGAGGCTGGTCCTTACTATGCACATTCTTATCTGACTTCTTGACTAATTGGATTTGCATGAAATTTTCCCTTTGATTGGATTTCCTGAAACACATGGGAAGCTTGAAATCCTTGGCCTTATGGCCCACATATCACAAACATAACATCTAATGTGCTCAAGAAATGGTGGAAAATATTTAGATATTTTGCTGATTCAATTTCTACTCCTTGCTCCATAGGTCCTACAATCAACACCTTTATGACCAAAATCATTCAATAAGAAATAGTACCCATAAAATAAATTTTTATACCTAAAATATGATGGGATTGATCTTTGAGGATTCTCCTTATTTGGTTTCTTATTTTGCTTGAAATAAATTATTTTTTTTTTCATTTATGCAATTGGCTGAAATGTACCCAATTTTTTTACAGCAAAAACATC
The DNA here is from genome assembly GCA_000404065.3 of Pinus taeda. Taxonomy (NCBI): domain Eukaryota; kingdom Viridiplantae; phylum Streptophyta; class Pinopsida; order Pinales; family Pinaceae; genus Pinus; species Pinus taeda. Next base: position 5,603 of record APFE030885352.1, read on the forward strand.
TCACATTTCTCATATTATTCTTTCGCACATTCTTTGGCTCTTTATTTTGATGTTGGTTTCCTTCATTTCTATTGCTCAAACTTTCTTCTTCGGGCTCTTCAACTTCTACCTCATTTTCTTTCTTTAAACTAAATTTTATTTCTTTTAATTCTGCTTCTAATTTCTCACAGTGGTTGATCTTAACTTTGAGATGGCTACCAATCTCCTCTTAATTTCTACTTTCTTTCTCTAACTGATTTTTCAATTTAATGATTTCTTCTCTATAAACGCACTCCTTCTCATCAAGTCTTTGCAGTAATTTTCGCTAGTTTTTTTTTTTATGAAGTGAGCTTTCTAATCTCAACTTCTAGGGTAGCTACCTTGCATGGTTCTCCATCTTTAGATTTTGAATTTTCTGCAATAAAGATATATATTTTCATTCTTTCATACCAATGACATTTATGTTATGGTTTTTATTTCACGTATTATACTTATTTGTACATATTTTGATATCGCTAACCATTATTTAATTTATGTATATTATTCTGTTTAACTGATATTCCTCCTGTACATTTAGAAATTTAGTTTTATCATATTATTAGTTATTAACTTGTAGATTGTATCTAGTTTATTAACTTGTTTCTTTAGGAAAATAACATTAACTTAGGTATATATATTTAGTATAGATTAGGATTAGTTTTCCCCTAGCTTCTTCTTCGCAAGAGGAGGTATATAAAGGCTAATGAAGCCTTAAAACTCATCGAGGATGACCATAGCAAACAACTAGGGCTATTAAAAAACTCTATTTTGGGTCGTTTCTCCCTTGTTGACTAGGTTGCACGAAACCCGCGTCGACAAATTCGTCACATAGTTAAATAAAGGTGTGAGAACATTGGATTGTATATTCCACTACCATTATCAGAAAGACCTTGGGAAGACGCATGTACAAATTTCATTTTGGGACCACCTAGAATGTAGAAAGGCCATGATTCTATTTGAAGTGACTATTTATTTTCCATGAAAATGTAAGAGTGGAATGCCAAGGAGTTTCACTTCTGATAGGCATACCAAATATCTTGAACATTTTTGGATGGCTTTAGAATAAATTAGGTTCCAAGTTATTGTATAGTTCAACATACCATCCACAAATAAATGGATAGATGAGGTGGTAAAATAATGAAATTTCCTGAGGAGTTTGAGAAGAGAGAATATAGGAAAATTAGATTTAGTTTGGGCATAATTTGAATTTACTTACTATGATTCAATCAATAGGTTTGCTGGAAACAATTCATTGCAGATTGGTTATGGAAGGTCACCAAGGGGAGTTGTGGATTTGATTAAGTTGCCAAATTTGGAAGATAAAAGGAGTGTTGATGCAAATGAATTCGTAGAGGACATGTATGAATTGCATGAGTAGGTCAAACAAAATTTGAATAAAAGAAATGCTAGATATAAGAAAGGGGAATAATTATGAAGGGGATAAAATGATTTTAAATAAGAAGAGCTAGTGATGGAACATTTCAGGAAATGAATGTTTTCCAAAGGAGAAAAGGATGATGAAGGAGGTACCCTGGATGAATGGAAGAAACAATTTTCCATCAAGTCGGCTAAATAATTGGAGAAAGTTCTCATGAAGATGGTCAAAAAGAGCACCAAAAACAAGGAGTATTATGAGTGTTTGGTAAACTAGAAGAATAAAGGTCTTGAGGATGCATCGTTGGTGTTTGAGGAAGATTCAATATGTCTACAAGGACTTTCCTTCCCTACGATGAGTACAATAACATCCACATCAGTTGGAAGCTCATACTTTTCTTACCAAAGTTTTTTAATGCAAAAAGTTCCTTGGAAAAAATAAATTTGCATTGATTGACCTCAATTAATAGCTTAGAAGATGAAATATGTGTGTTATGGCACTATCTTATTGTTGTGTTTCCGTAACACCTTTTATACAACATTGCCCTATTTTTCTCATTGAAACATCATTATTATAACACCTCTGATGCAACACTACCTTATTGCATGTTGTTGTAACACCTCTATGAAAACACTACCTTACTACATGTTGTTGTAACACTTCTGTTGCAACAACTTCTTACTGCATCTTGTTGTAATGCCTCTACTATAACTTGTTTCTGTAACATCCTTGTTGTGGTTATGTTGTTGTGAAATTGATGCCTTTTCTAAACTGTGACTTTGTTGGATGTTGTGTATCATGATTTGCAGTGAGTTGTGTTTCTGAAGGGGCTCATGATGAATTGGTTGAATACCTATGTGAAGGAGAAATGATCAGCTATGGAATATGACAAGAAATAATGATTGATTGTGAAACCAAATAAGGAAAAAAATGATTGGATAGGGAGTCAAATCATCATGTCTATTCAACATCTTGGGAATGAAGACGAGCTTGGGAAATGACCAAGGAAACTAAACCAATGTGACAATTCAACTTCCCAACCATCATTTAAGATAAGCTATGAGCATTGAAACAAGGCAAAAAATATAGAGGCTATGGATGGTAGAACACCAATGAACAATGAGAGACAAGAAGAGTGCAAGTCAGTGGAAAATAAGAAGAGTTCAAGATTAGAACAAAAGGAGATCGTGAAGCTAGAATAAATTCAACATAAAAGAGAGAACAATTGTTTGATTTTGGTGTGAAATGAGTAGGGCATATGCTAAGGCATAACATAAAATATAATTGTACTTTGATCTGTATGTATATGTATGTATATTTATATATATAATATATAAATATATATATTATATATATATATATATATATATAGTATGTGAATAACAATGGAATTTTGTTGTCTTGTCTGTTGTGACTTTCTCAATTTCTTCATTATCTTTGTTAGTTTTAAATTATATTATGCTATCATACAATTTTCTATGCACTCTTTGGGTAGAGAATGGGGTCCCTATAGTACATGTCTACAGGTTCGTATTGTTTCCTTTGTGTAAATTTTATATTAGCTCACTTGATTAAAATTTACTTTATTAAATGAAAGGTATCGAGTTTAAGTATTCCTTTCCATTAAGTAAATTTTTAAAAATTTATGCAATTTAAATTATCAAATAACTTATGGAAAAGTTTAAGCGTTCCATGTTTTTCAATTTTTCTGGAAACCATCATCAAAATATTACTGTGCAATTGTTGGAAAAATGGCAGTTTTCCATTTTTTAAAATTGTGTTATTGATTGCATCAATTGATTAAGGGTGTTGAAAAACTTTTAGAGCACTCAAATTATATAATCTCAACAATTGAAATCTACAATTCATGTGATTCTTACAATTTTTTCACTAGATTTTGGGAAAACGTGGTTGGAAAAATGTCCTTGAAAAAGGTTAAAAACATAGAACATTTATACTATGTATGACTTTACTATAAAGTATATATCACTTAAATTATAGCAGTGAATCACTATAAAGTAACTTTAATGTTATTTTTTAAAGTTAATTTTTACATTCGACTTCACTTTATAAATGACTTCATTATAAAAGTGATCCTTACTTATTTTATAAAAGTGGATCACTTCATATAGATACAACTTATTTGTAAAAGTGAGTTATTTTTCTTTTTCTTTTTTTTTTCCATCACAAGGTAAACCCTAGGATAGGTCCAACCCTAATATTTAATGGAAGAATGATCTTCCCATGAGTGAAATTTTGTCACTAGGATTGTGCAAGACTTAGCAGAGTCTGGATGTCTCCAGGGATAGTTTATTTCCCCCATAGGTGGCTCCCACCCTTAGTAGAGTTTTGAACCTAAGACCTAATGGGGACTAATCCCCACACACACCAACTATTCTACATGTCATGGGTGAAGAATGAAGAATTCACTAAAGTGATCTTGTAAGCAGAGATAAAAAATAAATATTTTGTGAGAGTGAGCTTATAAGTAAAGGTAAGTAACGAAGCCTTTCCAACCTGACTTATGACATGTCATTTTCATTAGCTTTTATGCCTTTCTGAAAAGGGCATGACTTTGACATTTGAAGTATATTTTCAATTCCTTTCTTTAAAATGCCAATGTTTCTAGAGTTTTCATTCAAATAGTTAGTTTCAACTTTTGAAGCCATCTTATATGCATATTTAATAAGGATGGTTGAAGTCATCTTTTGTTCAAACTACTTTTCATGGAAATCCTATATGGAAAATGTTCTATGAAGTAGGGGAAATTACTAGATTACCTTGGAAAAATTAACTACTCCCATTGGTACTTCAAAGAAAGGCAATTGGGATAATAAAATTGATTAAACATGTGGATTTTGAAATGTTCATTTCTAGTGATTTATGATTTCACCTTCAAGGAATTGATAACCCAGATGAAGCATGGACAAATTTGGAAACTTTATTTAATAAACACATAGAGATTCAAGCCCACAAGCTTGAAAATGAATTAATTTCTTTAAATATTAGTGGTTTATCTTGCATTGAAGATTATATATCTAAGTTCAAACTACTCAAAATTTTAGTTAAAGACTATAAGATAAAAATAAAAAATGACCAATTAATATATGTTATTCTTTCTAAGCTTAGTAATGCATATTTTATTTTCGTATCTACTTTTCACTCCACCCAAGAAGCTCTACGTGTTGCTTAGACACCACCTTCTCTTAAAGCCAAGTTTTGTGATTATTTAATTAAAGAGCAGGATGATTTCTTGCATATTGTAGTGATCAACACTACATGTAGTTCTAATATAACCTTAGTGGACCAACAAAAAGTTAAATTAAAGCATACAAAAAAAACAACATTCTCAGAACAAGTAACAAAACAAGGATTTTAAACCCTCACAACTAGCTCCTACTCCCAATGGTGACAATGGAACAAAATCAAAACATAGGAAAACTCAAAGAAAATGTAACGTTTTTTGGTGAGATGGTCATCCTGAATCTAAAGGTTTTAAGAATATGGATGCATTAGAAGCAACAATGAAGAAACACAACATTAATCTTGTTTCTTCCTCGTCTAACTCTTCATATCATGAAAATGGCTTTTCTACTTCTAATGTTTCATTGAATGCACAATCTACTTCTTCTAGTGAGTGGCGTATTGATTCTAGAGAATCTTATCATATGGTTGATGATAAAGCCTCTTTTCTTGCTCTTAATGAAAGTAATACCAAAGAATATTTGTTGGTGATGATAGATCTCTTAGTATTATAGGGTATAGAAAGGTTTAGTTAGATGATGGTCATATTTGATGAGCCTAGGTATTGTAGCAAGAATGTTGTAACTCCTAGGCTACCAGCTTTACTTATCAACCCGGGGTTCATACAAACTTGGACGTGATTGTGCTATATACACAAGTAGAAGTGAAGGTACTACTTGTTGTCACTGCTCATCTGCTAAGAGACCTGAGGGGTTCCAAGCTAGACTTCTATAAGGTCAGAAGAAGCTTGACTTTAATGGAAGGAGAGTAAACCTAGTCTAGGGGAGAGATATTCTACTGCAAAAATGAAGAAAGCAATCATGTAATGCAAATTATCTAACTTGCAAAAGTAAAAGTGTCATGCGGAAAGAGTTAATCTTGCGGACAAAACCAACCTCCCTAGAAGCCTAAGACTTTCTAGTGACAAATAAGACAATTAAGAGAAATCCTTCTCTAAACATGCATTTACCATACAAGAAATCAAGTGTTTAGATCACACCTATAGTCCAACGCTGTTGTAGCAGTCCAGCCTCGTCGATCCGGATGAGCTCCTCCTTCACTTCAAAACCTAAACCTGGATTCACTAACAATCAAACGATTAAATAGCACCTGAATATCTCATAAAATAAAACATATGCAACATATAGACCAAGGAGTATATGAAACAACTCATTAATAACAAATTGTTGAGAAGAATGGACTTATTTGTATTAATAGGAAACAAAAGAAACCATTACAACCTGAGCCTTGGTGTTGTGCAAGTTCCTCCCAGGGTCCAGCAAGAGTTTTCATTTACTTTGATAAGCTCACCCACTTCCAAATGAAACAAGAAAGGATGGGAATCTCTCCTCACAAGCTTCTACAAGGAAGT